>QRFB01000224.1:79646-92541 GCA_008931105.1 Oenanthe javanica | reverse complement strand
ACAGAGTTTGTACTGTCAGAGTTTACACTCTTTTTATCAGACTTTATCACATATATTTGCTTGACAGTTTGTTTTAGAGAATTCTTTATTTGAGGCTGTGGTTTATAAATGTTGTAATACAAATCATGATATTCTTTACAAGTATAAATTGAATGATTCATATTACCACAATGAAAACAGGGATTATTTCTAGTTTTTTTCTAGCCGCAAACATAGGATTTTCAAGTTCTTTCTTTTTCTTTTGTTTACAGTCAATAGCAGGGTGATTTGAATTTCCACAAGTAAAACATGTTTTCCTAGGAGCATCAGGAATATTCATGTAATTTGTCTCCTTATTGATTCCTACTTTGCCATTCCTATTTCTTTTAACCCTTTTTGGTTTAATTTCATTTGTGACTGCTTTCAACTTTTCCTTAAGTTGCTTCTGTGAAAGTAATCCTATATTTACATTTTTCGGTTATGTCACACTATTGTTCTTAAAGCATTATGTGGGAGTTTCCTTAATACTTGCTCTAACAAATTTCACAGGTTTATTTAATATTCCTTTTATGTGTGATTTAGTGTGTGTTTCAGATTCATAACCTAAAGCAGAAGTCCAATTCTTATTATTTAGCATTTGTTGAACTTTCTTTCCAGAGTTTGTCCAAACTCTGAAAGTTTCCTTTTCTTTTGCTATTTCAGATTTTAAATATTCAACTTGAATTTCTAACTGAGTTTGCATGTGAATAGCATTATCAAAATCTTTCTTAATTTTTAACATTTCAGTGTTTTCAGATTCAAGCAAGTTATTTCTAGTAGTCAGTTTGTATTTTAGATTTTAATCTATCATTCTCCAATGTTTGAGATTTAAAGCTACCAAGCAAAGATCTAAGAAAAGACTTTAATTCACAGATATTATCAGTTTGAAAGTTAAAGACAGAGTATGGTACCTTATCAGAGTTTGGAGCTTTAGTGTTTGCCATGAGTGCATAATTTGTTTCTGGTTCAGAATCTGAGGAATCCATCCAGTCTTTCTTTGCAGTGATTAAGGCTTTTCCTGATTCCTTACTTCTGCATTCAGTAGCAAAGTGCCCCATCTTGTTACACTTATAACACTTTATTTTTGACTTATCAATAGTCTTTGATTTCCCATCTCTATCTTCTCTTTTCTTGAACCTTTCTCTTTTTTCTGTCTCTCCGTGTTTTTTTTGAAAATTTGCTTGCTTCTTATATTTCCTGTATTTCATCTTTTTGAAGTCTTTTACAATCATAGCAACCATCTCCATCATATCAGAGTCTGTGGAGTCATCAGAATTTACTTCAGAGTTTGTCTCAGACTCTGATTCACTACTTTCTTGAGTCACTATCTCTTTTCCTTTTCTTGTTGAAACTTTAAGCACCTTTTCTTTTGCTTCTTCGGACTTTGTTTCAACATTCAAAGCAATGGACCTTGCTTTGTTGCTTTTTCTGTTTCTTCTTTGCTGTAATTCTAGATCATGAGTTTTCAATTTGTCATAAACTTCATCTAAGGACATCTCATCTAAATCAGCCATGTCTCTAATTAAAGATGTCTGTAGATCTCATTCTTCTGGAAGAGCCCTCAGAAATTTGGTGTTTGAATCCTTATTATCATATATTTTATCTACTAAGGCCAGATTGTTTAATAGTTTTAAAAATCTGTCATAGATATATGTTAAGGATTCATTATGTTTGGCTTCAAAGTATTCATACTCCTGAATTAACACATATCTTCTATTTTTCTTGATTTCCCTCGTTCCTTGACACTGAATCTCTAGTGCATCCCAGATCTCCTTTACAGTTTTGTATGCTATAACCCTGTTGGACATTACAGAGTCAAGACTATTGTGTAATGTGTTTATTACCTTAGCATCTTTGAGGACTTCTTGTTTTTCGTCATTAGTCCACTCCTTTTTTATCTTTGAGGGTATAATGCCCAGGTACTTGTCTTCCATCTACAATGGCTGCAGGTACCAGTTTTATTGGCATGTACTGGCCTTCATTGATCTTATCCAAGTAATCAGGATCTGTTACTTCTAGGAACATCAACATCTTCGCCCTCCATGTAGGGTACTCAGCTTTCTTTAAGATTGGAATTTTTATGCTCTCATACTTGTTTCCAGATATGATTTTAGATCTAACAGTTGATTTTGAACAACCTGCTCTGATACCACTTGTTTGGCTAGAAGGATGAACTATTACAGAAGGGGGGTTGAATGTAATAGTACCAGTAAATCGATTAAGAACACAAGTATGTAAAAGATTAATGCGGTTTTGTATTAAAGATTGAACAGGTTACAAAACTCTCTCAAGAAGTTATTTATTCTCAAGAGCTGCTGGGTTATGAAAAATACGATTTGCTAAGAATTGATAATGTTAACCTATATCTGTGTTTATATATACACAGTTACAAATCAGAATAGAAATAGAATAGCTTTTCAGAAGGAAATAGTCTTGCATTCGAATTCCTTCTCACTTTCCTATTCAGACTCTGATTTGAATTGCTTCTTGACAAACTCTGATATTAAACTCTGTGGGTTATTATTCTCTGATTGAGCTTTCTCTGTTAGAGTAAACTCTGATTGAGTATTCTCTGATAGAGTAAACTCTGTCTGACAGTTCCTTAAACTCTGATGACATCAGCAATGTAAACTCTAACTTGTATTCTCTGACAACCATCAGTGTTTGCTTCCTAACAAAAATTAAAACATAAAATATGATTAAAAATATAATTTAAACTGCAGTGAGCCTCACATATATTTTTATTCATCTAAATATATATATATATATATATATATATATATATATTTATAAATTAAAATGGTGTTGAGTATTAAACAATTATTATAATAAAATTAAGAGTATTCCTATGAATATGTAGGATGAACTTATATTTGAAATCTATATATCTTTATAGTTTTGTATTATAATTTTTTTAGTTTTATAGAAATACCAGGTTTTTAATATGTAATAAATACAATATATTTATGATATATTATTAAAAATTTTGATGGCACAATCAATAATATCAATAAAATGAAATGAAAAATAGTATTTAAATTATTTATCAACTTATTTAAATTAGGTCCGATGCCATTAGAATAATATTCCATTTAAATTACTTCATATAATTTTTGTCACTAAAATAAATGTAATGTCTTATTTTCATGAGCTCCATAGTATCTGTGTATATGCATCGGAGAGACAAATAATGAGAAAATTAATGAACAATTAAAGAATGGCTGCTTTTTGTTTAACGTTTCAATAAAAAAAAAATTTAATAAAATAATCTTTGAATCCTACAAACTCTAAAAAGCGTATCAAATAAATATAAGAGAAATGCGGGTTATCAAATTAATTTTTAAAAGAGTTTCAAGATAATATTTGTTTAATTTAAATTAATTATTAAAATAATAATTGAGATGTACTCATTCGTATTGATACATGAATTTTTTTAATAAAAATATAAAATAATAAGTTCCTTATCACATTTTTAAGTTTGTCAGACTTCAATAATACTTTTTATAATTATCCTATATTTAATATTTTATTCAAATTTGAGGAAAAAGCAGGAAAAAAACTGAAGAGAATGAATATTTTATTCATATAAGTTCTTAACTTTTTTAAAGAGTATTCAGGAATCTCTTGAACTCCAATTTATAAATAGTTCTTTAATTTAAACTTATTATTATAATTTACATTTTGACAAAGTATATATCAACAAACTATATATATAAGAATTGTTTTTTCATTCTAAAAGTTCCACTAATTTTATGACGAACGTTTAAGAAATTATAAGCAAAGGTTTTTGTTAACCAAGGAAACGAACTTTTATTAATCTACAGGATACACAAAGACATTGGAGCAACTTACTGGACAAAGATCATGATCCGGTACATATGGACACTGACAGCTTTGTTGGTTTGCTTCTTACTATGAACTAAAAAAACATCATATATTCCTCTCCTGCACCCAAGCTTTGCAAGTGTCAATGATATTGCCCACAAAAAAATTGTTTCAATTTTTTAATGCCAGAGATAGCAAGAGGAGAATCAATTTCCACCTGAATATTCTGCATATCAAGAGGATCAATTCATGATAATACTTGTAAAACTCGTATTGCATGCCTCCGCTTCAAAACACATATGCCTTCCCTGTAAATATCATATTTTTACCTTGAAAAAAAGGATCTTGTACTATATATCTCTCGTAACATATCAATATGGAGAATCACTGATCATTATAAGGTATAGCCGCATAAACATTTATCGCAACTTTCATCTAAAGCTCTATCATAAATTTTAGTTATATGAATCATGTCTTGACAAAGTGTCATAATTTTTATTTCTAGAATATACACTACACAATTTATCTACAGAAATTGTAATATGAATCATTCATGAGTTATTATTGGGTTAGCAGGAATAAATCAAAAGATAATGATCGGGAAAAGATTACAAAAAGATATTTAATTCAAATATAATATACATAGTTGTGAAATTTTTATTTCTTGTGAAGGTAGATAATGGTGGAAATGTGTTTAGAAAGTCTTGAAATTATATTTTAGTTATCGGTTCAAACAAATTGAACTTGATGTGTTTGACCAAATTTTTTCATAATTTTATTTTCTACTAAACGGGAAAAGCCCCAAAGCAGTTATCACTTACCAGCTCCAAGTTAATTAAGCAGTTGACTACATAGAGAGATCAATGGAATATTTTCTAGTTTTTTTAATATTGTAAGTTGGAAAAAATTAATCAAGATTTATATGGACACAAAAGTCATTAAGCATGACACAAAAGTAAGGACATATATGTATATGTATATACAATATGATATGAATGCCATGCAGGTCAAGAGACATCTAGTTCCATGTTGGTTCCTTTTTCCCACATGTCTTGGACCTCTGTGATAGTCAATTATATTAACGGAATGAAAGCATTCACACATACTCCTATTTTTTCTTATTTTATTATTAAAATATTTTTCCTTATTCTACTCGGTTTGGTTTATAAAATCTTCTTTAATTTTTGTTTGGGATATATATATACGGGCAGGATCGAGGGAGACCCCTGTTGTGAGTGAGAGACCGAGAGACCCATGATCTTAACTGTTGATTACTGAATAATCATGTGGTCGAGATTAAATGCAAAGATATTAATATTTATACTAATTTAAATACACAAGGATAGTATTGTCAATACTGATAATACAAAAATACATACGTGCAGTATACATAGTAAATCAAATCATTTCCATATATGTGAATATTGTGTTAATATATGTTTCCATATATCAATTACATTGAGAAACAAACATAAATATTCAGGCTTCGTGTTAAAATCAGTTTTTTTTATCTAAAATATAATATTATTATTAATTATTTGAGATATTTTCAATTTTTTCATGACTACTTTGAAATATTTTTTTATTCACAAAAAAATGATTATGTAAGATTTTATAAAATATATTTTATCAATACTTAAAATATTATACGAGATTTTTTTAATAATATTAATAAGATTCTTTTATGTGTTCTACTATTTATCTTATTAATAAGATTATTTTATTTGTTCGTTTAATGTAGTATTTTTTCTAATAACATTAAGTAACACTAATATTATAATATTATGATATTAATATTATAATATATATTTTATAAAGTGTTCTCTAATATATTTTAATGTAAAGTGTTCTTTAATATTTAATATTGTAATATTAATAAAGTAATATTGAAAAGTTTAAAGTGTTCTCTAATATTTAATATTAAAAAGATAAGTGATTGGTGTAGGCTAGAATCGAACTCAAGTCCTCAACATGCTATAACACTTTAATGTCTATTACTTAACCGCTCAGCCAAGAATGCCATATCTGGTAAGTATCCCTTATAAAAATAGATATCTTATTAATATTAATATTAATAAGATTCTTTTATGTGTTCGTTTATTGTAGTATTTTTTTAATAATATTAATAAGATTCTTTTATGTGTTTGTTTAATGTAGTATTTTTTCTAATAATATTAAGTAACACTAATATTATAATATTACGATATTAATATTATAATATTAAAGAATATTAAGATGCTAATTTTTTTAAAGTATTCTCTTATATATTTACTGTAAAGTGTTCTTTAATATTTAATATTGTAATATTAATAAAGTAATATTGAAAAGTTTAAAGTGTTCTCTAATATTTAATATTAAAAATATAGGTGATTGGTGTAGGCTAGAATCGAACTCAAGTCATCAACATGCTATAACACTTTAATGTCTACTACTTAACCGCTCAGCTAGGAATGTCACTTANATTTATACTAATTTAAATACACAAGGATAGTATTGTCAATACTGATAATACAAAAATACATACGTGCAGTATACATAGTAAATCAAATCATTTCCATATATGTGAATATTGTGTTAATATATGTTTCCATATATCAGTTACATTGAGAAACAAACATAAATATTCAGGCTTTGTGTTAAAATCAATTTTTTATCTAAAATATAATATTATTATTATTTATTTGAGATATTTTCAATTTTTTCATGACTACTTTGAAATATATTTTTATTCACAAAAAAATGATTATGTAAGATTTTATAAAATATTTTTTATCAGTACTTAAAATTGTTTATTGTAATGTCTACCTATATTTTATCAGTACTTAAAATATTATACGAGATTTTTTTATGTGTTCGTTTAATGTAGATTTTTTTAATAATATTAATAAGATTCTTTTATGTGTTCTACTATTTATCTTATTAATAATATTAATAAAATTATTTTATTTGTTCATTTAATGTAGTATTTTTTCTAATAACATTAAGTAACACTAATATTATAACNAATCAAACTCAAGTCCTCAGCATGCTATAACACTTTACTATCTACTACTTAACCGCTCAGCCAGGAATATCATCTGGTAAGTATTCCTTATAAAAATAGATATTGTTCAAAACTTTACTTATTAGTTTTAATTTTATTATTAGTTTCTTATTCTTATTATTATAATTACTACTACTGTTTTTTTTTAAATGACTAGTGTTCGTTTAATATAGTATTTTTTTTATAATAATATTAATAAGATTTTGCTAGATGTTCTACTAGTTATCTCAATTTCAATTCAATATAATATATTATCTTTTCATCGACATAATTAATATTATTTAATAATAATTTTTAATAAAAATATTTTAATATGTTTCAATATTTAAAAGTATTTTTTCCAACATATTTTAAGAGTTCATAATTAGAAAAATATGACAATATTTGAGATTCTCTTACGTGTTCATTTAAATAAAATAATAAGATTCAATTAAGTAAATCAATTATAAAATAATATGATTCGATTAAGATGTTGAATAAATTCAATATAATTTTGTGGTTCATTAATGTATTTACTAAATTATAATATTATAATATTTAATATTATAATATTTAGGTTCAGTAAATATTAACGATCTCTTGCGTGTTCGTTTAATGCAGTATATTTTTAAATAATATTAATAAGATTCTACTAGATGTTCTAATAGTCATCTCAATTTAAATTTAATATATTATATTATTTTTTCATTGATATAATTAATATTATTTAATAATAATTTTTAATAATAATATTTTAATTTTTCTATTTTTCAACATATTGTAAGAGTTCGTAATTAGAAAAATATGATAATATTTAGATTTTCTTACATGTTCATTTAATAAAATAAAAAGATTCGATTAAGAAATTCAATTTTAAAATAATAAAATTCTATTAAGATGTTGAATAAATTTAATATAATTTAGTGGTTTTGTAATGTGTTTACTAAATTATAATATTATAATATTAAAGTTCAGTAAGTAAATATTGAGGTTCACTTCATTTAATGTTGCATATTTTTAAATAATATTAATAAGTTTATATTAGATGTTTTACTAGTCATCTCAATTTAAATTCAATATAATATATTATTTTTCATCAATATAATCAATATTATTTAATTTTAAAAATATTATTTTTTATTTTGCAACATATTATAAGTGTTCGTA
This sequence comes from Oenanthe javanica, assembly GCA_008931105.1. Taxonomy (NCBI): domain Eukaryota; kingdom Viridiplantae; phylum Streptophyta; class Magnoliopsida; order Apiales; family Apiaceae; genus Oenanthe; species Oenanthe javanica. Next base: position 84,509 of record QRFB01000224.1, on the reverse strand, counting down.
ATTAGAACATGTTCATTTTATTTTGCAACATATCTTGAGATTATCTAACGTGTTCATTTTATATTACAATATTACAATTATTTAAGGTGTTTATTGATATTTGATAATGTTTTAAGCTATAAATTAATATATTATATTTGATTCTAATATGTTTTAATTTGTAAAAAAAAATCATTTTTTCAATGGAGATTCTCTTACGCGTTCATTTAATATTATAATTTTAGAATATTTTTAAGGTGTTGACTAATAATTGATAATATTACTAGTTGTTGTAAAACTATAACAATGGGTGTAATTATCGTATATAACCTACCATATAATTATAATATATACTTACCATATATTGTATAAAATTCTTAAGAGAATCTTGTATAAAAAATATTTTAGAGATATTTAAAAAAATCTTAAGAGAATCTTGTATAAAAAAAGCACTTAAAAGAATTCTGTATTAGAATATAATAATAAAAATATTTTAGAGATACTTTATATTGAATCTTGTATTAGAATATTATATTAAAAATATTTTAGTGATATTTTAGAGAATCTTATATTAAAAAGCAATTAAAATAATATTATATTAAAAAAATTAAAAAAAATTGTATTTAATATAAAGCACTTAACTGATATTTAAAAAACTCTTAAGAGAATCTTATATTAAAAAACTCTTAAAAGAATCTTATATTAAAAATATTTTAGAGAATCTTATATTAAAAAAAACTTACAAGAATATTATATTAAAAATATTCTTGAGTATTTTGTATTTAATAAAAAACACTCAAAACTACCTTAATAGAATCTTATATTAAAAATCACTTAAGAGAATCTTATATTATAAAACACTTAAAAGAATATTATATTATAAAACACTTAACACTACCTGATATATAAAAAACTCTTTAGAGAATCTTATATTAAAAAACTTTAAAAAAATCTTATATTAAAAATATTTTAGAGAATCTTATATTAAAAAGCACTTAAAACAATATTATATTAAAAATATTTTACTGTACAAATGGTTGTAAGCAATGTATCAATGTACAAGGTAATATATAATTTGATTAAAAACTTACCAAAAATAAAAGATTTTTGTTCATTATTAAAAATCTAAATAAATGTTTCCTACCATATTTTAGATTGTAGAGCCACAAATATATATATTATACTGCCCCTGATTTTGTATAAGCTAATTACAATAAAACCTTATGTAATGTATTATTAATTATATGTATATTATTTATAATGGACGGTGAAGATTGAGATCTCTTAGGGTCTCTTGATAAAAAGGTCTCCCTAGAACCCTACCCATATATATATATATATATATATATATATATATATATATATATATATATATATATATATATATANATATATATATATATATATATATATATATATATATATATATATGAACAACCCAGGGTTTGTATATATGTACTCCTAACATTTATCTCAACTTTCATCTAAAGCTCTATCATAAATTTTTGTTATCTGAATTATGTCTTGACAAAGTGCCATAATTTTTATTTCTAGAATACACTACACAATTTATCTGCAGAAATTGAATTGTAATATGAATCATTCATGAGTTATTGGGTTCGCTGGAATAAATCAAAAGATAATGATCGGAGAAAGATTACAAAAAGATATTTATTTCAAATATAATATAGATAATTGTGAAATGTTTATTTTTTTGAAAGTAGATATATAATGGTGGAAATTGGTTTAAGAATGTGAGCACTCGGAAAATACTTTGCCTTATAAAACCTTGACACAAGAGATTGAGGAGAGTAAATAAAATTCCAAACGTGTTTGGCCATGAGAGCAATATTATATCCATAGAGGTCACGAAAAGCAAGGCCACCATGACATTTCGACATACTTAACCCACTCTAGCTAACCCAGTTAATGCCTCTCCTGTCAGTAGACCCTGATTGCCACCAGTATTTGTTCATCAACACTTCCATCTCTTTGCAAATTGATCTAGGCAGGAAAAAAGAGGACATACAATACGAAGGTATAGTTGTTACAACATTTTTGATCAAGACCGCATTCCCTGCACGGGAGATCTTTTTCGCTTTCCAACTTTGTAACCTCTTCTACATTCTCTCCTTAACAAACCCAAAGACTCTTTTCTTCGATCTACCCACCAGAGACGGCAGCCCCAGATACATACTATTCTGCAAATCATTGCTAACTCCCAGGATAGAAGATATCGCTGCCTGTTTAACCTGATTGACATTCGAGCTGAAAGTGATTCCCGACTAAATGTAGTTAATAGACTGCCCTGAGTGGTTTGCATAATCATCTAGAATGAACTTAACGGTTTGAGCTTCATGATTACTTGCCCGAAAAAATAGAAAAGAGTCATCCGCAAATAAGAGATGAGAGATAACCGGGGCTGAACTGCTTACTTTAATACCATGTATCATCTCCTCGGATACAGCTTTAGACAAAGCTAGAGAAAGGCCCTCCACGCAGAAGAGAAAAAGGTAAGGGGAGAGCGGGTCTCCCTGCCTTATACCTCTCGACGGAGTGATGGGACCGATATTTACTCCATTAAAACAAAATTCATAAGATACCGTCGACACAAACATCATCATCCACTTTACCCATTTAGAGCAAAAACCCATGGCAACCATTCTCTGCTTCAGATAACCCCAATCCACTCTATCATAAGCCTTCGAGATGTCTAATTTCAAAGCCACATCACCCTCACTTCCTCTTTTTGCCTTCTTCATATGGTGGATAAGTTCGAAAGCAATAAGCACATTATTATTGATACTCCTACCCGGCACAAATGCAGCTTGATTCTCAGTGATAATATGGGGAAGAATACGTTTTAACCGATTTGCTAAAACTTTAGAAAAAATCTTGTACAAAACATTGCATAAAGCTATAGGCCGGAGGTCTTTCAAACGGCAAGCATTTTCTTTTTTGGGTATGAGCACAACATTAGTATCGTTGAGATTTGCTGGAAAAGAACTAGTACTCAACCACTCTTTACAGCACATAAAAACCTCCTTACCTAAAACAGGCTAGAAATTCTGAAAAAAGGCGGGGTTCAGGCCATCCGGACCACTTGCTTTGTCCGGGTGCATCTACTTCACTGCAGTAGTAAACTACCCAAGAGATAACTCAGCTACCAACAATTGATTATGAGCATCTGTCACACAGCCGTTCTCTTCGACAACCTGAGCATTCGGGACATATTGATCGCCTTTAAAAATGTCATCAAAATAATCCTTGACCAAGCCGCACATTCCTTTCATATCATCCACTCGACAACCATTATCAGATTCCAGAAAAGAAATTTGATTTGTCTTTTTTCGGGTAGAGGTTGAAGCATGAAAAAACTTTGTGTTAGCATCTCCTTCTGCCAACCAAAAAACCTTAGCTCGTTGCTTCCAATAAATTTCTTTGTGGATAAGAAGCTCATGCAATTTCTCTTTCTCTTCGAAATACAACTTGACCCCTGCACTGTCAACACGATCCACCAATTTAAGTATTACCTCCTTCTGCTTTTTCACTTTATCACGAAACTTGTGGAAAAAATTCCTCCCCCACCGAGCCATAAAATTCGAGACAGAAATTAGCTTGGGAAGGATATGAGAGGGAGGGAGAGCAAGCCAAAAATCAGTAGTCGCTTTATGAAAATCTGGTTCCTGCAGCCATGTGTTTTCGAACCGAAAACGGAATTGTTTCTGAGAGAAAGACACACTATATAAGTCTAACATGATGGGATCATGATCTGAAACAGGAGTATGAATAACCGAGAGCTTACACAACGGAAACATAAGCAGCCAAGAACGTAAAGCAAAAGCCCTATCCAGGCGTTCCTTAACCCACTCGGATGTTCCACGAGACTTCTCCCAAGTGAATTTTCCACCCTGAAGATCAATATCTACCAGCAAATAATCATCTATCGCAGCTTGAAAACCAGCCATAAGAGATTGGGGATGAGAAGAACCCCCCCACTTGTCAGTTGCTACCAACAAATCATTGAAATCACCAATGATTGACCAGGGCAACTGAGTCATACCAGCTAACATTCGAATAAAGTCCCATGAGATTTTCCTACGAGCCCTCTCTGGAAAGCCATAGAAATAAGAAAGAGACCACTTAGCAGAACCATTATCAAGGCAATTAATATTCACGTGATTACGAGAATAACTAGTGACTTCACAATTCATATTATTTTTCTAAAAAATCGCCAAACCACCACTACGCCCTACTCTGTCTACTGAAAAGCATTGAGCAAAACCGTACTTCATTTTAAGCTCTTCAATTTTATTCATAAAAGAAATGGTTTCAGATAAAAAAAGAAAATCGGGTTTGTGAACCTTGATAAGGTCACCCAAAACACGAACTGTACGAGGGGAACCCAACCCTCGACAGTTCCAACTTAAAATATTCATTGCAAATGGCTAGCTTGCCTTGCAAGCGTAGCCAGATCATTAGTTGCAGAGACTGGACAATCAGCATTAGAAAGACCAGTTTCAGTAATTACCCCTTCGTTGCCACCTTCTAATTCCATAAAAGAGTCACTATCTGGGCCTCTTCTTCTCTTGTTACTTTTCTCTATATTGAGCCCATTCAATTCCTCCTCAGATGGCCTGGCAATATTTTTGAAATTAGCCGTCAAACCCACCTTATCTTTATTGTTGGAGCTAAATCCATGATTATTCTCCCTGCTATTCAAAGTACTGCTAAAATTACGCCCCTGCATATCAGATTGCATTATCTACTTTCCAAAATCCCCCGAAAAATGCTGATTAGCATTTGACTTTCCATAATTTACGTCCCAATCAGTATCTCTCTCATCTCGGAGAAACTTACTCCGATCTTGCCCCCCCCCCCCGG
>QRFB01000224.1:0-70344 GCA_008931105.1 Oenanthe javanica | reverse complement strand
CTAGCACATAAATGCAGATGACATTTTTAGCAAGAGATTGCATTTTGAATTTTTAGCACATATATATTTGATAATATATTTTGCCAAGTAATTTTAACCTTAATACAATTATTCAATGGAAATAAAATTTCAGTTACAACATATATTATCAAATATAGCATCAAATCAATTAAAAGTTACAACTATACCACTTGATTCTATATATTATCAGGATAAACATGTGAGAGGCAGATAGTGAAACTTAGACGTACACCATATTATTATTTAATACACAAGGGCAGAGCAACATATGTAATACACCATATTCATCAACAACCAAGACAGAATACGTTTAATTTGGAGCATTTCATATTATAATTAGAAAGAAACAGAGAGCGGTAGAGAGAGAGGAGGAGAGAGGGAGAGGGAGAGAGAGGGGGGGAGAGACAGAGAGCGGGTGAGTGAGAGGAGGAGAGAGGTAGAGAGAGAGAGATGGGGTAGAGAGAGGGGGGGAGGGGGAGAGAGTGAAACCCCCAATTTTTACCTTAATTTGAAACCCTAATTCGCCGCAAGTACTCCTAGATTCCAAGCCCTAAACACGAAATCCAGACGCGAAAGTAGCAGATTAGCGGTAGGGGGAGAGAGAGAGGGAAAGGGCGGTGAGAGAGAGAGGGAGGGGGCGGTGAGGGGCGTGAGAGAGAGAGAGGGGTGTGTTAGATGAAAGTGCCGGAGAGAGAGAGGGGTGCGTTTGAGTGTATTAGTGTATTTTCATTTTGGGGGGATAAATGTCGCCCAATTATTTTCATTTTGGGGGAGAAATGTGGGCCCACTTGTGTTGCCACTTAATTAATTAATTATTAATTTAATTATTAATTATTAATTAATTAATAATTANNNGGGTGCGTTTGAGTGTATTAGTGTATTTTCATTTTTGGGGGATAAATGCCGCCCAATTATTTTCATTTTGGGGGAGAAATGTGGGCCCACTTGTGTTGCCACTTAATTAATTAATTATTAATTTAATTATTAATTATTAATTAATTAATAATTATTTGTTAATTAATTATTAATGTGGGCCCATATGTGGGGCCCACTTAATTAATTAATTAATTAATTATCTAATGATTATTTATTAATTAATTATTAATGTGGGCCCACTTGTAGGGCACACATGTGGGGCCCACTTGTGAGGCCCACATGTGGGGTCCACTTGATTAATTAATTATTAATTTAATTATTTATTAATTATTAATTAATAATTAATTATTAATATGGGCCCACTTGTGTTGCCCACTTAATTAATTAATTATTAATCTAATTATTAATTATTAATTATTAATTAATTATTAATGTGGGCCCACGGGGCCCACATGTGATGCCCACTTAATTAATTAATTAATTAATTATTAATTAATTATTAATGTGGGCCCACTTAATTAATTAAATATAATTATTTATTAATTATTAGTTATTAATTAATTATTAATGTGGGCCCACATGTGGGGTCACTTATGGGACCCGCTTAATTATTTATTAATTAATTTTTAATGTGGGCCCAATGGTGGGGCCCACTTGTGAGGCTCACTTGTGGGGCCCACATGATGGGGCCCACTTAATTAATTAATTATTTAGTTATTAATTATTAGTTAATAATTAATTAATTAATGTGGGAACCACCTCCACCTCGTGCCACGCAGGAGTGCCAAGTGGCATTAATAATAATTATTTATTTAATTAATTGATAAATACGTCAACTGTAACACTACGTAGTAACTAATGTAACTGTATTTGAGTAGTGTTACAAAATGTCATCTACCGTAACGCTTGTTTTTTGTAACACTTCAAAAAGCATTACAGTTGCCCACTTATGGCGTAGTGAAAGTTTGTCTTTGGCTGCTGCTCCTATTGTGGTTGAGAAATCTTGTAATAATGAATGTTAGCCAATCTTTGATGATCAGTAATAACAAATGTTAGCCTAACTACCATGAGATCAAACTTTTTTTTAATTTGGTGACATACAGAGGCAANCAGTAATAACAAATGTTAGCCTAACTACCATGAGATCAAACTTTTTTTAAATTTGGTGACATACAGAGGCACTGAACTAGATGCCAGGTTTGGTTTCATTATTCTTGGATAGTGTATATATTTGTATCATCTTCTATGTTGCACTATCCCATTTTCGTCTTTGACCTAGATTTTTTTAAAATGAATGATTACATTCCTAGTTCGATTATGAAACTTCCATGTTAAGATACAGTTGATCAGTATAGCATCAGATTTTAAGTGCATCTCTTTTTTCAAGTAAATCACATTTGAAATCCCTATGGAGTATAGCTTAGAGTTTGGAACTTTTGGACATACGCTTTATTATAAAGCGTACATGTATTTTTTTTAAAATACCATATGGTAAAATAAGGACATAAATGATAAAATAAATAAATAAAAGTTATATGCTCAATTACAGAGCGTATACGCTTTATAATAGAACGTAAGATTTTTTTTTAATTCTGACCGTTTATTTTTTTTAATGTTAGGAGATGGATTGACTTGATTATTAATTTTATCCAACTGTGACTGCAGAAAGAACCTTATATTTATATATAATATATTTATATAAATATGTAAAATTTAAATATTTTAATTTGCCTGCGAATAATTGCCTTCTATTAAAGTTCATCGGTCAAATTTTGAACTCGGTATATATTAATATTAACCTATATATCTATATATACTATAAATGGTTTGATAATCAATTCCTTATATTTGGTATTCACATTTAAGTTCCGATAAAATTTATAACTTTAATTTGACTCATTGGATAATCCATTTTCAGATTATATCCATATATTTAGGTTAAGACAAGATACATACTCTAATTTGACTCATTTTAATAATTATCATTAATTTAATATATAAATTCGTGATAACCTTCGTATCAAATTTTGAAATATTAAAATAAGTAAATTAATATAAATTATATCATAACATATATAGGTTTGGATAAAATTCATAATTTTAATTCGATATCCAGTTCTTATATTAAATATTGATATAATATAATGAAATTTATATAAAAATTGAAATTTCACATAATTAAACAATAAATTTTAATTATAATTGGAATTTGAACATATAGAAATGTTATAATATGAGTAAATTATTAGAAAATAAGATATACATAATATTATAAGTAGTTTGAAAAAAAATAATTTTGAATAAAATTTAAGATATAAAGAATTAAATATAAATTAAAACACATAAAATATTATTGTATGAGTAAATCTTAAATAAAAATTAACACATATAGATATTATAAATAATAATGAAAGAGAAATTAAGATATTTAAAATAAATTCATAAAATAATTAAAAATATTTAAACTTATTATGTGAAAGTTTTAAATATAAAATAGTTATATATAAATATATTTGTATTTATTATGTTATATTATATTATAATAACAATATTTATGAATGCATAAATTATAATATACCGTGTGCATAGCATGAGTAAATAATTTAATTATAAAAATTTATTAAAAAATTTAATTGAATATATTATTATCGTATACTCCCTTAGTCCCACCCATTTATTTACGTTTCGGAAATAAGGTCCGGCACGCATTTTAAGGTGCGTATAAAGTATAGTTCCATAACTTTTTTTAAAAAAAAATTATGAATAAAAATTTAAACATTAAATTTTTATTCAGAAAAAAATTAAAAATAAGTTATGAAACTATATTTTATATGTATTTTAAAATGCGTGGGGACCCTCTTTTCGAAACGTTAACAATTGGATGAGATGGAGATAGTAATTGGTTAAAATTTGATTAATAATATATTATCTTACCAAATAGTTGAGTGATAAAAAAAATTATTTTCCCATTCATGATTTGGCTTGTTTTGGGAAGAAATTCCCGGCTCATACCAGTGGGGAGTGGCCCACGAACTTTGAGAACGAATTCAATCAATTTCAGTGTAATTTATATATTTGATTAATATCAATCGAATTTATATTTAGGTTTCATTTGAGGTTTCTTAAAATAAGAAATAAATTATTTATTTTATTATATATATATATATTCATACTTTTTTTTAAGATAAAGTATTTATTTTAGAAATTTTAGATTAAATTTTATTTTTAAAATAAAAAATAAGTTAATTATTTTCAAAAAAAATGCATATATACATACTTTTTGCGACAAACGGATATTTAATAATATAGCTTATTTAAATATGAAAAAAAAAACCATTTCGGTGCATGGAATACATTGAACTGCGAAAATTATTTAGATCGAATTAATACTGCATAAATTTCACCGATGTGAATCCAAACTTTTACAAGAAACCACTTATCGATGTGCTATATATGTTGAACAGTCTCCCCGCATAACATATTAACATGTGGTTGATATAATTTTAGAACCCATAGAAGGGATGTTACACCAATGGCAGCTCAGATTATAATATTATTTGACCGGCGTGGACCGAAATTATAAATTTGAGTCATATTTGATGACTAAGAATTTAAAAACCATTGATCCAGAGTGAAGAGACGCTAGTTCAATTCGTCCTTAAAACCCCACAAACTCAGCCTTCAAAATTCAAATCATTCCAACAGGTATATGGTACTGATTAATTGAATAAAATTGGTAGCTAAGATCAAGAAATGGCTTCAAAGGCTCATTCATCTACTCTAGTGATGAATCTATTATTGTTACTAATTAGTGTTCTCTTGATGATATCTTTATTTCAATCAATTTTTAATTATGACAACCCATCATCTCAACCAATTGATGCTATTTCTTCTGTGCGGCGCTTTCTCTCGGGTAATAATCTGTCCCCGGCCAGTACTCGTTAATTTATATTTATAATATACTGAAAAAGATTCATGCGATAATTATATCATTGCAATTTGCCGGCGTCGGCGGAAGTCCTTCCCTTAGGGATCATAATTTTAATCATGGGTAGAGTACGTATATGTTCTGAAGCAAGTAATATTACTGCTCTAATGTGAGATCCGGTACTTTAGCAAAATAAAAGTACTAATATATATTACTCTCTCTTTTTGAAAATAACTTACGTTTGACTTTTTGGTTAAAGATTGTTTGAAAATAATTGACATTTGACTTTTTGACACATATATTTAAGAGATTTGACTACATAGTTAAAAAAATTTTTTTTGAATAAAAATTTTAGTTTAATATTTGTATTCATAAAAAGAAAATTTTAAAAATAATAATTTTAACTATGTAATCAAAACTCCTAAACATGTGTGCCCAAAAAATCAAACGTTAATTATTTACAAATGGAGGGAGTACTATATTAGTACAGGTAGTTATGTAACTGTGAGACTCAAGAGTGCCCATGAATTTTATTGCAATATTGTAATATATAGATTAAAGTTTAGGGCAAAATATTTATATAATATACCTGGGATTATATTGTATGCAGAAAAAGTTGTAATATATACACAATGTACGTAATATCTTAAAGATAATTATAGTATTGATTGTGGGTTTGCAAATCTTTTTACACTCTTACTTTTACTGTTTTTCCCTTTCTGGCTGTGAGAGGAAGACGAGGAAGACGACGCAGTTACATTTTATGGATTATTATTTTCATGCTTATCGTTTATTAGTGTGTAATTAAAATCGGTATGTATGGCCCTCTTCACAAAAAAGGAAAAAAGAAGTAAGTTTATGCAATAGTTGTATCACACTTGGCCTTTGATGAAATGAGAGTTTAATCTTTGATAGACCTATTTTGTGATTAATGAGAACGAGAATTTTGATGGAGGAGGTGTTGTTGATACGCACTTCATAAAGTTCGTATTTATTATATATTCAGAATATTATAAATTTTCTTCTTTCTTTTGCTTTAAATATTTTTATAAATTTTAATATTAGTGAAACCAATTATATATATTTCTATATGAAATTTAATGATAGAAATTTGACAAACTTTTTAAAAAGACATTTTTCTCGTGTGCTTTTGAATGAATCCGAAATGTAGCAAGGAAACCGTATTTTCCTTGGAATATAAAATTTACGCGTAAGGACGTAAAGAATAAAAGAGCATGGTCTCTTGTAAAAGTCATAATACATAAAAGTCAAGTATATAATGGCACCGTGAGTTTTTCGTTAGATATCAGGGTGTGTAGATATATATGTACGAATTCGAAACGTAACAAATGATGATGAACGCTGCTATGTTCCTCTGTTTCGTAGAAGGAAGCGACTGAGGGTATTTATTTATATATATATATATATATATATATACTAATGATAANCTGTTTCGTAGAAGGAAGCCACTGAGGGTATATATATATATATATATATATATATATATACACTAATGATACGCTAATACAAAGGACTATAGAAGTATTACTATATCACATATATACCATTACTAGCTAATTAAGCTAATGGCTTCAGTCGCTGTATCTACTAGTATGGTGATCAACTTTCTCTTGTTACTCATCGCTCTTCTCTTCACATTTTCTTTAGCACAGAGAGGACCACTTTCACCGCCGCCCAGTCCCACTGGTAATTCAATTCTCTTATTTCTATCTTGTTTCTCCTTAAAATAATTAGTTTCGTATTCAATAATAAAATATATCTCATTAGTATTACTGTTCAAAATAATAATTACTTTCTGCTCGCAAAATTTTAATTTAGTTAACAGAATGATGATACTGATCGAAAAAGATTCACGCCATAATTAATTATATCATTGCAATTTGCAGCGTCCAGTGGCGTCGGCGGAAGTCCTTCCCCACGAGGTCCGGGTCCTCGTAGTTAGAGTATATGTTCTCATGCAAGTATTACTGTGAGATTCAGCACTTCTGCAAAATAAATGTACTAATATTTATTAGTACATGTGGTTACTGTAACTCTGAGACTCTGAGTGCCCAACAATTTTATTGCAATGTAATACGTATATAGATTAAAGTTTAGAGCCATGCACACATTTATATTATACACCTGGTCTTTTATGCAGAAAAATTAGTAACATACATACTGTGTAAGTAGTATCTTAAAGATAATAACTTAGCAAAAATAAATATCTTAAAGATAACAGTATTAGGCCTTAAGCTTGAAAAAGGCATTAACATGGATAAAAGATTGGAGGAGAACCAAATGCATTTTTGAGTCTTAGATGCTTTAACAGGAAACCGAGTGAAATCTTATTTTGATACGATTGTTAGGTTGTGTTCACGGAATGGGAAACGAATGGAATGAAAAATTATAAATAAATTTTATAAAGAAAGAAAAATGTAAGAGTGAAATTTTAAATGAATATGAGGGAGTCTAAATTTTCTATGATGAGAATTGTAGGAAAAATAGTGAAAAAATAGAATGAAGCATTCTTTCCAAAACATGTGAGTTAGAATTTTGGTATAAATAATTTGGAATGGAATGAAAGAAATAATGAAAATTATAAACATTTTTTATAATCTCACTCAAATAACAGTATAAATTTCATTTTATTCTCCCCTCATTACATTAAAGTGAAGTGAACCCTTAGTGATTGTATCGAGTTACTTTAAGTACTTTGAGAAAAAATGACATATGTACCATACTTTTTAATCTATTGTAACTAAAATACCATTTTCCAAGACGACGGCCATTTTTATTCTTTTAATACGCAGTTTCGAATTACGTATCATTCACTTATATACCTAGTAAACCGAGAGCATATACACAGTGACACAAAACATACATATAATATATACACCTGGACGAAAATTAAACACCAAATCAATCATTCCGAATCTATTTATTCTATTTCTATATACATTAGCTTGGTGGTGCAATTTTCACCTACAATTATGCATACGAGGGTTAATTCTAATGCAAGTCTTGTTGCTAATTTAGGGTTCTAATGTATGAGTTGAGTTTGGTGTATAATTATTTAAACTGTATACCCACTTTGATAATGAGTATTGAACATTACCCAAACCAAGAATGCGTAATATGTATTAAATGAAATATTGAAAGTAGTATTAAAGTAAGATACACATATGAGAAATGTGTATCACTCAATACTCATTTCATCTGTCTGAAAAATGGTATTTGTGTTATTTAGTTGTTAAAAAATGATATTTATGTCCTTCGGTCGTACTTTGATGATGTGCTAGTTATTGATTATACCATTGTTGATGAGAAGTTTTAATGCAAGTACGTTTATTTTAAAAAAAAATGTGGGTTTCAATATCTTTTTACACAGTTACTTTTACTATTTCTCCCTTTCTTATTACAGAAAATACGTACAGTTACATTTTATGGATTTTAATTATATTCCCATGCTTATTGTTTATACGTGTGTAATTAAAATCAGGCCCCTCTTCACAAAAAAAAAAACAGGAAAAAATCAGTATGACAGTATGGTCCATGTTATTACAGGCCTACCCTAGCTTTACGGGTTGGTATATAAGTTATAGCTCCGCATTTGTGAAAAAGGTATATTCATGCAAGAAATTTCTTTTTTACATAAAAATTTAATATAAATTTATATATCACAATCAACACATATATTAGTTAGAGACTCGCAGGGCGGAACTAAAGGGATCGGAGGGAGCCCGGCCCTCCAATTTTTCTCATAAGTATTAAGTGAGTTAAGTGACTTAATTTGAAATATTATAAAAAAAGTCTCCGTAATTAAATAAAATATAATTTTTTAGAAATTTTTTGTTATTGTATATTGAAAAAGAGATTGAATATATTAATTTTTTTATTTAATACATTTATATCATAATCCTTGTTCCGCTCATGACAACTCCCGGTTGAAGTTGTTCTTGTGTGTTGGTGCATCACCCACGTATATGTACACAGGCAAATTGTCGATTTCTGAGGGAATTTTCCACTCGGTTATAACCCAAGGCCCACACTTAGTACGTAAGTTTTTGTCTAAATATGAACGTATGGTGGATGAAATCACCCGATTACGCAGAAATTGAGCATAGCATTGCTATAGATGAAAAGGCTTTTTCAGGGTACTATATGTTAACAACACAAATTTAACAAACAATAATAATATTTATTTAACGATTAGATTATAATTAATTAAATTGATACATATATTATGTAGTATTTTTCACCAATATTGAAATGCCATTTTATAATATATACTACAAAGAAAGTATTTGCTTATCAAAAAAAAAACAAAGAAAGTATGTAATATCACTGTGTGGACTCTAACAAACCAAGAATATCGTATCTGATATTTGAAAGATCGTTTTAAACTAAAATTGTTTAATTTAAATTAGTAATAGTCTAATAGAAATGCTTGAATATGAGTATAATTAAAAACATGCCACAAAAGAACAAGCTCTTCACGAGTTCTATTCTACAAACAGGTCCCATTCACGGCAACTACTTCGCTGCTTTATTAGTTTATTGTGTTCCACTTTCTCTACTCATGCAGGACCGTGAAGGGTGAGTTATATTTATATTATTTTTTTTGAAAATTTATTTTTTATAACATACATATGGATATTTTTATTATTTTTAAATTTTTATTGAATACTTTTCAAGATTTTATGTATATGTTTGTATAAATATTGAAATTTAAAATCTTAAATCAACCAAAATTAAGAAAATAAATAATATATTAATATAGAGGAGAGCTTAATTTTACAAATCATGACATGTATTACAATTTCTTTCAATATTATATACTCCATCCATCCGTCTCAAATGATCTAATATAGAAATATTCGGGCTTTTTCGTTAAAATTCGGCTCAGACTTTGACCCGGATATATTTGATCTGTAAATAATTAATTTAGTTATTTATTTGAAATTTTCAAGTCCTTTTGTTAAACTTTATTAAGCTTTTTTATTAAAATTCACAACTTATATCTAGATTTTTTAAGGTATTTTTTTGAAAAGCAACTTATATCTAAATTAACATCAAATATATTCGTTAAATTAACTTAGATTTTTATTTAGATTAGGCCGGATTTGAGTTTTTTGTTAGATTGAGTCGGCCTGAATTTTTTATCGGACCGGACTTAATTTAAACATATAGGATTTGTTAAAGGCTTTAAACCAGCCCGTGTTGGATTTGAGATTTCGAGCCATCCGAGTTTTAAATTTGAAAATTATGGTTGAATCGAGCTAGAACTTGAATCCAAATTATTTAATGGAGCTCGAACTCGAGTCTGATACTATCCAGTTCGACTAATCTACACTCATAATTAGTAACATTGTTATTATTATTTTTAATATTCTAACACATTCGAGCGTTGAACAAAATGTAAAACTCTGTCTCTGACTCTCTGGTAAAGAGGACAAGGAAAATAATTGAAAAAAACGTAAAAACAAGAATAGCTTAGTAGAACGTAGAACTATAAATAAAAATGAAATTTCGCATACATAGGATAATTTCCCTACAAAAATTATGTTTACTCCGTGGTAAATCACGCACGTTTATTTTCAGTAGCCGTACTAAATTTTTGATCCATCAACCTTTCTGGTCAAAAAGATATTGTTCTTTTACCATGATCAATTTAGTGACAACATATCACACTGAAATACACACACATACAAATAAACATATACATATAAAAACAATACACATGCAGAGAGTGAGAGAGAGTCAGACGGAGAGTGTCTGTTTTGTCACCCTACACTTTCTTGAAATTTCCCGCAAAAGTCTTAAAAACCAAGCTCATGCACCATCACTCTTATTTTTAATAATTTTTTTTACTCTGCAATCATTTATTTTTATCTAAATTTACTTTTAACTACAATAATACAAACTACAAGTTGCTCTATCTATTTATTATCTATACATATAGATATTATATATTTTTTACAAATTGTTTTGTCTTGTACAAATTTTTCAGATTTCAGATAGTATGTTCCAGCCTTGAATATCCAGATTGTCTGTTTCGTTTGTTGTTAAAAAGTAGGTGAATTTTAAAAAAATTGCATTAAAACACTGCTGGTGTACTTATTAAATTCCAACAGTTTCATGTCAGATTTTTAGAGAAAGAAAGATTATGCACATTATTGCTTTTTGATGTGTGTTTAGTTTTATAAGCAAAAAAGTTTTATCTTTATGTAATTTTTATATTATTTTGAATCTAGTTGCTCCCTTCTTTTTCCAGAAAGCAAAGTGTTCTTGGGCCTATACTATATAATTATACTCCTTTTTTGTAGGATATGTGAATGTGTGTATAGATCTCTCTCTCAAATATTAATTCCTTTTTTCGGTTCTTTAACATTCTTGATTTAATTTGTTTCTTCAGCCATTTTAAATTTCTTGGGCTTTGAGCTTTGAGCTGATTGGCTGGAAATCTTTCTGGGGGTTTGTTGTTGTGTGCTTATATATTTCTTTATTGTTTGGTGTGTTGTATTTTTGGGTGTTTGTTCTAGTCTTCTGGGCATTTGCTCTGGCATGTTTTTCTTGGAGTAGCTGCACTTATCACTGCAAAGATTCAATCTTTTCTCCTATTTTGTGGTGGGTCAGTGCAGAGATTCAATCTTTCTCTTAATTTGAGTTGGGTTTATAAGGAAATTGTGTTTTGAGATGTTGGGTTAGTTTGAAGTTTAATTGTGGAGAAATGGCTGGTAAAACGAAGNTTGGGTTTATAAGGAAATTGTGGTTTGAGAAGTTGGGTTAGTTTGAAGTTGAATAATTGTGGAAAAATGGCTGGTAGAAAGAAAAAGGTACATTTTAGCAAGATCTATACATTCAAATGTAAAAGAGCAAGTGGAAGAGATGATCAGCATCACATTGGTGGACCTGGATTTTCAAGGGTAGTGTATTGTAATGAACCTACTAACTTTGAGGCTACAAGCAGGAATTATGCAGATAATTATGTTAAAACTACAAAATATAGTCCTGCAACTTTTATACCAAAGTCTTTGTTTGAACAATTCAGGAGGGTTGCCAATTTTTTCTTTCTTGTTACTGCTATCTTATCATTCACATCAATTGCCCCGTATTCTGCTGCTAGTTCCATTCTGCCTCTAGCTATTGTGATTGGGGCAACCATGTTAAAAGAAGGTGTTGAAGATTTTCGGCGAAAACAGCAGGTATAAATGCCAATTACATTTCCATTAGCGTTCATGGCTTGAATTATTCTATCTGGTTCTTTCTTTGCAATTTTTGTTGGACTGGTATGTCAAGATTTGTCTAGTTACATGGTTGTTGATTGGTAGCACCTAGCTGAGAAAATGTAGTTGTCCAGCTTCATTCTAAGAAAGTTTATTTGAGTCTATGAATACCATGTTTTAGCCCAAGGTAACTTTTTCCAGCATTGGTGTTAGTTGATTATGTCGTAGAAATGATATATTGGTTTGAATCATGGAAATTTAAGGAGCTTTCACAAATTACAACATTTTGCGGTAAAAGATCAGCATAAAGAGGTTATGTTAGGCATGGACTGAATAAAATTTCCAATTAATTAGATTAAGGATATTAATAGTTCTGATACTATACCAAATATTAGATTTTGCCTGCCTGATCTTANAATAGTTCTGATATTATACCAAATATTAGATTTTGCCTGCCTGATCTTAGTTGTAGAGATCTATTTGTTAAGCTAACATACACATTAAGATTCTCAACACCAGGATGACGAGGTCAACACCAGAAATGCTAATGTCCATCAGGGTGATGGATCCTTTAAACTGTGTGAATGGAAAAATCTGAGAGTAGGTGACGTAATTAAGGTGCAGAAGGATGAATTCTTTCCGGCTGACCTTCTCTTGCTTTCATCTAGTTATGATGATGCAATCTGCTACGTTGAGACCATGAACCTTGATGGGGAAACAAATTTAAAGCTAAAGCAAGCTCCGGAGGTAACTTCATCCCATAACGAGGACTCAAGCTTTAAGAATTTTAAGGCCACCGTTAAATGTGAAGATCCAAATGCAAATTTGTACACTTTTGTTGGAAGTATGGAGTTGGAAGAAGAAAAACTTCCCCTTTCCCCACAACAGCTTCTCCTTAGAGACTCTAAACTTAGAAATACAGAATTCATATATGGGGCTGTTGTCTTCACCGGCCATGAGACAAAGGTGATGCAAAACTCTACTGAACCCCCTTCAAAGAGAAGCAAAATCGAGAGAAAAATGGACAGAATCATTTACTTTTTGTTTGGCATCCTGTTCGTAATAGCATTTATTGGATCAGTTATCTTTGGCATTGTAACTAAAGATGAACTCCATGGTGATCGCATGAAACGGTGGTACCTAAGACCTGATAATTCTGAAATATTTTTCGACCCCGACCGAGCTCCAGTGGCTGCAATTTATCATTTCCTGACCGCCCTATTGCTTTATACTTACTTGATTCCAATTTCCTTGTATGTGTCAATAGAAGTTGTCAAAGTTCTTCAGTGCATTTTTATCAATCAAGATATTGAGATGTACCACGAGGAAACAGACAAACCAGCTCATGCCCGCACCTCAAATTTAAATGAAGAACTTGGCCAAATTCACACCATACTTTCAGACAAGACTGGAACACTAACTTGCAATTCAATGGAATTCATCAAATGCTCTATCGCAGGAACAGCATACGGTCGTGGTGTCACTGAAGTTGAAAGGGCTATGGCCAAAAGATTAGGATCACCGCTAATAGGGATTAAGGATCAGAAGAAGGATACAGGGGATAACGATACAAAACCCCACGTCAAAGGATTCAATTTTGAAGATGAAAGGATCGCGAACGGGAACTGGGTTCATGAACCTCATCCAGAAATCATACAGGGGTTCTTGCGTTTGTTGGCCATCTGCCACACAGCGATTCCTGATATGGATGACGAGACTGGGAAGGTCACATATGAAGCCGAGTCGCCAGATGAAGCAGCATTTGTCATTGCAGCATTAGAACTTGGTTTTGAATTTTATAAAAGGACGCAAACTACCGTTTCACTGATTGAGTTGGATCCTGTGTCTCATGAAAAAGTTAAAAGGTTAGTACACAGTGTTTCAAAATTAAGGTCTCCTTTTATGCTCCAAAATCAGTTGGTTAAGGATTTTATCAAGGAGTTATCATATAAAAGATTCACATTGAGATTTTTATATTAGCAACTTCCTTTTGCAGGGATTATGACCTTTTGAACGTATTGGAATTTAACAGTACAAGAAAGAGGATGTCTGTTATTGTGAGATATGAGGGAAAACTTTTGCTACTCTGCAAAGGTGCTGACAGGTTAGTCAAACTTACTGCTTGTATTAAACCTAGATACTAGCATTTTCTCTCTATTGGCATGTTCGATATTCTACTTTTACTTGTCAATCTCAGTCATCTTCACTTTTCTTTGCAATTCTTTGCTTTTGGTGTCTTATAGCATCATGTTTGAAAGGCTTGCAAAAAATGGAAGGGAATATGAAGAAATTACCAGAGAGCATGTGAATGAGTATGCTGATGCAGGTTTAAGAACATTGATACTTGCTTATCGTGAAATCTCTGAAGAAGAATACAAAGATTTTAATGAGAAATTCAAAGCGGCAGAGAATTCAGTTAGTGCAGATCGAGAGACAATGATTAATGAAGCCACAGAGCTGGTTGAGAAGGACTTGGTCCTTATTGGTGCAACAGCGGTTGAGGACAAACTCCAACAAGGGGTGAGCATAAAGTTACTTTGGAGAAAAATCACAAATGTTATGCAACTTCTTCTATGACCAGGATTCTTAATCTTCTCTTCCATCTGGCAGGTCCCTGAATGTATTGACAAGCTTGCTCAAGCAGGAATAAAGATATGGGTTTTGACCGGAGATAAAATGGAGACAGCAATTAATATTGGGTACAGATTTTTTCTTTTATATAGTCTTGACATAATACATGTGACTTGTAGTCTGCTCTTTGCAATACACTAACTCATAGAATATATATCATTCAGGTTTGCTTGCAGTTTACTTAGACAAGGAATGAAGCAGATAATAATTACCTTGGAAACACCGGAGATTAAACAGTTAGAGAAAGTGGGAGAAAAGGGTCCTATTGCTCAGGTATAATTCATATATGTAATGTATTAAAGTGAGCATTTTTGAATAAGGATTGAATTAATTGTTCAAAAAGACAAAATAAACCAGATATCAATCAAGAAGAGAGGGAGGAATTTTGAAATTGTTCAACGGATTTAATGTTCTTACACTTCTTATTTTTTTAAGAATCTTAATCCTGATATCATTCAGCTTCTTTCATAGATTTAAAATGATGTTGCGATGTTGATGGAATACATGCATCTCTTATTAGGTCTCAAAGAAAAGTGTCCTCCAGCAGATAACTGAAGGGAAGGATCTAATTGCCTCATCAGGAAACGAGGCATTTGCTCTAATCATTGATGGTAAATCACTTGCGTATGCTCTGGAAGATGACCTGAAAAAATTGTTTTTAGATCTAGCGGTTGTGTGTTCCTCTGTTATTTGTTGTCGCTCATCACCTAAACAGAAGGCACTGGTAAGTGTTCAGTTACTGTATATAAGAAGTGCTAAGTTTCACACAAAAATTTAAGCAATATTATTGAGTTACAAACAAATCAAGTTTACTTCTGTACTAGAAGTCCAGCTCTAAAANTCTGTTATTGTGAGATATGAGGGAAAACTTTTGCTACTCTGCAAAGGTGCTGACAGGTTAGTCAAACTTACTGCTTGTATTAAACCTAGATACTAGCATTTTTCTCTCTTTAGACATGTTCGATGTTCTACTTTTACTCGTCAATCTCAGTCATCTTCACTTTTCTTTGCAATTTTTTGCTTTTGGTGTCTTATAGCATCATGTTTGAAAGGCTTGCAAAAAATGGAAGGGAATATGAAGAAATTACCAGAGAGCATGTGAATGAGTATGCTGATGCAGGTTTAAGAACATTGATACTTGCTTATCGTGAAATCTCTGAAGAAGAATACAAAGATTTTAATGAGAAATTCAAAGCGGCAGAGAATTCAGTTAGTGCAGATCGAGAGACAATGATTAATGAAGCCACAGAGCTAGTTGAGAAGGACTTGGTCCTTATTGGTGCAACAGCGGTTGAGGACAAACTCCAACAAGGGGTGAGCATAAAAGTTACTTTGGAGAAAAATCACAAATGTTATGCAACTTCTTCTATGACCAAGATTCTTAATCTTCTCTTCCGTCTGGCAGGTCCCTGAATGTATTGACAAGCTTGCTCAAGCAGGAATAAAGATATGGGTCTTGACCGGAGATAAAATGGAGACAGCAATTAATATTGGGTACAGATTTTTTCTTTATATAGTTTTGACATAATACATGTGGCGTGTAGTCTACTCTTTGTAATACACTAACTTATAGAATATATATCATTCAGGTTTGCTTGCAGTTTACTTAGACAAGGAATGAAGCAGATAATAATTACCTTGGAAACACCAGAGATTAAACAGTTAGAGAAAGTGGGAGAAAAGGGTCCTATTGCTCAGGTATAATTCATATATGTAATGTATTAAAGTGAACGTTTTTGAATAAGAATCAAATTAATTGTTCAAAAAGACAAAATAAACGGGAGATCAATCAAGAAGAGAAAGAGGAATATTGAAATTGTTCAACGGATTTAATGTTCCTACACTTCTAATTTTTTTTAAGAATCTTGATCCTGATATCATTCAGCTTCTTTCATAGATTTAAAATGTTGCGATGTTGATGGAATACATGCATCTCTTATTAGGTCTCAAAGAAAAGTGTCCTCCAGCAGATAACTGAAGGAAAGGATCTAATTGCCTCATCAGGAAATGAGGCATTTGCTCTGATCATAGATGGTAAATCACTTGCGTATGCTCTGGAAGATGACCTGAAAAAATTGTTTTTAGATCTAGCAGTTGTGTGTTCCTCTGTTATTTGTTGTCGCTCATCACCTAAACAGAAGGCACTGGTAAGTGTTCAGTTACTGTATATAAGAAGTGCTAAGTTTCACACAAAAATTTAAGCAATATTATTGAGTTACAAACAAATCAAGTTTACTTCTGTACTAGAAGTCCAGCTCTAAAAATAAATTGCAGGTTACTAGACTTGTTAAAGAAGAAACTGGAAAGACAACATTGGCAGTTGGTGATGGAGCAAATGACGTGGGAATGCTTCAAGAAGCTGATATTGGAGTCGGAATCAGTGGTGTTGAAGGAATGCAGGTGCTTAACTAGTAGCTACATATGATTGTCGTTATAGTTTACATTTCATATGATTTCTTCTGATCCCATAATATATCTTTCCACATATCAGGCAGTCATGTCAAGCGACATTGCCATAGCTCAGTTTAAATATTTGGAGCGATTACTGCTGGTGCATGGGCATTGGTGTTACAGAAGGATCTCATCAATGGTAATAAAAATATTTGGAGCGATTCTGTTCAATTAGCAAAAACAAAAAAAGAGTTGAGATCAAAGCAACGGAAAACAACACCATTTTTTATTTAAAATTCAATATTGAGTTGAAATCAATATAATACCATTTTTTTATCTTAAAAAAATACAATATAGGTATATGGTGTTGATAAGATGTAAATTTTAGAGTAGAATATATTAGGTTTTGATATAATTAGAGGCATCTCCCACATGCAATACTAAAGCAAACAACTTTTACTTTTGCAGATATGCTACTTTTTCTATAAAAATGTTACATTTGGTATCACTCTCTTCTGCTATGAGGCATATGCCTCATTCTCTGGGCAAGCTGCATACAATGATTGGTTTTTGTCCCTTTACAATGTTTTCTTCACATCACTTCCGGTGATTGCTATGGGAGTTTTTGATCAGGATGTATCAGCCAGATTTTGTCTCAAGGTACGCTTTTCATAGGTGGAAAACGTATGCTGAATGTCTCTGCATCCAGTTAAATGTTCAACTAGAGGAAACGTCTCTGAAAACTATTCTAGGTTCTTAAATGTGATTGATTTCTAACATGCATCCTTTGATATATTTGTTTCATGTGACAGTTCCCTTTACTGTACCAAGAAGGTGTGCAAAATGTTCTTTTTAGCTGGCGAAGAATAATTGGCTGGATGCTCAACGGGGTTTGCGCTGCTGTTATCATCTTCTTTCTCTGCATAAGAGCACTAGATCCTCAAGCCTTCAAGAAAGATGGGAAAACTGCGGGATTGGCTGTAATAGGGCCCACAATATATACATGTGTAGTGTGGGTAGTTAACTGCCAAATGGCTATTTCTATCAGTTACTTCACCTTAATCCAACATATCTTCATCTGGGGTGGAATTTGTCTATGGTATTTATTCCTCCTGGCATACGGGGCCATGTCTCCCAGCATTTCAACAACTGCTTATAAAGTCTTCACTGAAACCCTTGCTCCATCAGCCTCCTACTGGTTGATCACACTTTGTGTCGTGATCGCTGCCCTCACTCCTTACTTTTCATACAAATCTATTCAGATGCGGTTCTTCCCTATGTACCACGGAATGATACAGTGGATAAGACATGACGGGCATTCAGATGACCCCGAATACTGCCATATTGTTAGACAAAGATCAATAAGGCATACAACAGTAGGCATCATGGCGCGGTCTTTGGCAAGAACTAATCCTTTCACTGGCAGTATTCACAGACAGAGATAACATATCAAGTTTTCGATCCATATATTGAAGTTGTCGAACATGATCTCTGCCCCTAGCATGCTATAAACGTAGGGGCTGTTTTTCTGCATATATCACAAGTTCCTAAAAACTGCAAAGCAGCATGATACAAATGTATATTATGTAAGGTTGTCAGATACAAAGTCTTAAAATCTTGTAATTTCATTTCGTAAATTCGTGTTGTATTAGTTAACCAATTTCTGTAAGGTGAAGTTTGTAAAAGTCTTGTTTGTAGATTGCATGTTCAGATTCAAGTGAAAAGAACAATCATGGCTTTCAAGTTTGTCTATCCATTTGTCCTCAGATTCTGCTGTATAACCAATTCTGATGGAGATCATATGCAGTAATTAGTAAAATTTAGACCAGAAAAGATGAGACAAACTGAGTTCCCATTCACTACTGAGGATTCAGGAATTGGTGGAAATTATTGTCAAAGTGTTCACTTTCTCTTCGAGATTTTATAAATAATTGACTTGCAGCTTATGTATAATATATATTGCTAAATATATATCACATTCATACCATCTATAATCAGAAAGATTAGAGATAAGAACAAGTGCAATGAGACAGGCTAATAGCTAAGACAAAGTCATGCCAAGAAAATCGACAGCAGATTTTCCCATTATTGACTTGAATACATTAAACTTATTACACCATCACCATTCACATCTGCTTCACGGATCATATCTGATAACTCACGCTATGTTAATGGCTGTCCCATTTTTGCATTTTGGCCAACAAGTTCTGCTGCAGTATCTAACCAAAAAACCTCGATTAATTAATTGGTCTTTGCTGATCAACACCTCATCATCTGCATCAGGCAAGATGGCCTCAACCAATTCTTCAAACTATACCAATAGTCCAATAAGGTTCCATTACATTTTGGAAAGTAATTAAACAAAAATAGTTAGCTATCCCCCTGCATGTGCTCTATACAGAATCCAATATCAGATCTAACTCTATGGACGGTGCGACATTGTTGGTTTCGACTGCCCCGCCAACGTTATAACTTTTTAATTATCATAAATAAAAGCAAAGCAGTACTACACTACAGCACGAATCTTGAAACACTAACAATAATAACAATCTTCTGTACAAATCATGTGACAACTCGAGTCAAATCTCGAGTCTTTTTTTAAAAATCAGGTCAAGACTTTTGAATCTGAAATAAACCAAAGGTGCTACAAATTAGGTCAAGAAACCAAAAATTTTATTGATATAATCCCGATCGATTAGAGAAATTTAAATACTACATATGTCTCTGTTGGAAGATTAGAGGAGTATATTGCGAGTTGGACGTATTGCCGAATAAGTACACAGTAGACTAAATAACCGGTACGTATTGCCAAATGAGTGTGCACTAGGCTATACGTAAGTAGCAACCTAAATTCCAAAAGTATCCTATGAGACGAACACATGAGTATATACAATAGGCTAGCTAAACTTAAGTAGAAACATAACAACGAGTATATATACTAAGACTTGAACTTGGACGTATTTAAGACTGGATCAATATGCACCGGGATAGGCTTAAGAGATCAGACTAGTTGCGAAATAGTGATTGATTTACCGACGAATCATGTGTTGGTTCATGCTCATTGCCGAGGAAGCTCATCTTTTATAGATGCTAAAATCTACCCGGATTGTACTAGTGTTCGGATAGTCTGGCCAGAAGATCTGGCAGAAAATTAAAATGTTAAAAGATGTTAATGATAGCTCCTAAAATATGAGCATACTAGCATGCAAAGCTAGTAAGTAGTAACCAAATTGTATTGCAAATCATGGCATTCAAGATTTTTTACAAGAAAAGTTGGGAAGCTATCTTCCAAGTCCTCCCCCCTCCAAAAGCTTCCGAATGCAAACTCACCCTTCCCAGACATATCCTCCAATGCATTCTCAATTTTCTCCATACAACTAACACAACATTCCTCGCATGAAATTCCTTCGAATCGAATCCTGAAAGACCCAGAGTGACTTTTTATGACTCCATCAATACTACATCTACTCAACTCTCCTGCGATCGTGTTCCCTTCTTTCTTCTGGTTCCTCAACTTTTTCTTGACGTATCGTTTGGTTTTCCGAATTAATCTGTATGGAAGTTTGAGCAAGATGAAGACTACCATCTGCAAAACCAAACACTGGCAGCAGCAAGATATGACAATACAGTCTGCAGCTATCATGTTCAAGTCTTCCATGGCTTGTATAATGCCGAGGGATTAAAGGACCTAAAAGAGAAGTTATGTTGAGGTAATAAAGAAAAACAAGTCATTTCTTGGGAGGGAAAAGATACCTTATCCTCGGGGGAGGGTATTGTCAAGGGTGAAGCAATAGGATATAGGAACTTGCAAACTCCTGACTTGCAAGACAACAAATGACCTGAATATATGTTGAAATTTTAATAATTATTGTTGCTACTTCTAAACTAACTAAGTTCGTGTCCAATGCATAAGTCTCCTGCATCAGTAGAGTCGGAAAAAAATTACAAAAAATATCGTTTTTCCCTCATTTTTCATAAATAGATTGTTTTAATTTCTAAACTAACGAAGCAAAAAATTTAAATACCCTTCTTGTATAATTAGGAATCCCAAAGTATCCGCACCTCCTGCAACATTTATTTGAAGTAGGCCAAGGTGCACTTATCTTAGTGGGTACTAATAATTTAAGGAAGAGTAGAGTACAAGGAAGCATAGGCTGTCACCCTTGTCTACTGGCTTGCACTTGATGTTTTAAAGATACCTAGTAAAACTTCATTTGATAATTTGAATCTCCTCTTTATTTGATGTCCTGAAGCCCTTACTTTTAAAGAAGAAAAATGCTACCTGCCCCAAAAATTGTCTCAGGATTGTCACGTGATTAATTAACTCACGTGTGTAATTAGTAAATTTCTTATGTGTTTAATTAACTCGCGTGTGTAATTAGTAACTTTCCTATAGTAACATGAAACTCCGCGTGCATACATATACGCCCACAAATTAAAACAAGACATATATTATGCCATGTCATTTGGAAAAAATATTTCGGATAATTTTTTGGATACGTAACATTACCCTTTAAAGAAAGATATCAACGCATCTAGATATCGCTTTCTTTCCTAGGATCATTCACATTCATAGAGTTGCAGCTGGCTCCTATGAAATCAAGACAAGGCTTTAAGCCTAGAAATACTGCAATGTTCAACACCAGCAGCCACCCGGATTTCGATATCCCCAAAAGATTATCATTTCATAATTGTTTTTTTGGTTAAGCTCCCCCAGAAGATTATCATTGAATGAAATCAAATTGCCCAATATACAAATGTAAGGATTTGTTACTAGGGCTTGAAATAGGAAACAGATTGGAAGGAAAAGAAACCTAGTTGCATCAAATATATTTCTGTAATCTAATTGCTAATAACATCAAATTCATTGTAAAAATGGAACTTTAGACCATTGTTGCACACCAGCACGTTCTTAATACATACACATCTCACTTATCCTAAACGGGAAAAATTAATGATTATATGAAATTCAATAACCCGGCGCAATTCTTGTCAAAACTGGTTGCTGTATACTAGTTCGTGATTTGCTCAACAATCCCGGCTAAGCTTAATA
Source organism: Oenanthe javanica (assembly GCA_008931105.1). Lineage (NCBI taxonomy): Eukaryota > Viridiplantae > Streptophyta > Magnoliopsida > Apiales > Apiaceae > Oenanthe > Oenanthe javanica. Next base: position 48,215 of record QRFB01000224.1, on the reverse strand, counting down.
TTCTGGATACAAAATTGTAATGTTCTTGAAGATCAGAAATATGGTGAATAACATAATTATCTTACATATTTTAGATGCAAACATCTGCTATCTCAAAAAAATTAAGAAAGTACACCAGATGACTTTTCAACTAGTCAACCTTGACTTTCTTCTTGAAATGATTTCAGCTGCCCAGCTCTTTCCAATATCAGTTTGAAATTTTCCTGCAATTCAAATTAGGATACAATATTTTTTAACACAGTAGTCATTTGTACAATCATTTGATTTATACACTACGTAATTGAGATTATAACATTACCGGCTGTTGAAATGAAAAACTCATCCAACACCATCCCATGTTCTGTCACAACAACATAACACCAAATCAATTAATAAGCACACAAATGGAACATTAAAATTGCTCAAGTAAACAACACCCAAAAATTAATTAGGCTGAACATATTGATCTGTAAAGAAATATTCAGCTTCCCCTATTAAAATGAGTTTCAACCCTTCACATTCACAACAATCAATAAGAAGTGGAAAATTTTCTTAACCAATTACTCAGGCAACTGGAAATTAAGGGCATGTAAAGTTGCAACAGGAGAACTAGAAAGTTATTTACTCTGCAGCAGGAATATTAAAAACCTTCTCAAACCTTCATACTACAGAGAAATCCTTGCTTGTTTAAATAAGCAGACTACACAACAATTGATGTCAATGTGTTGGTCATAAGCAAACAAATGAGAAGCACATGGGTGACATATTAATAACTGACAGCAAATGATTGTATATAATCTCACATTCATAATAGCAATGCATATGTGACAATATATTTAATGTTGTAGTCGTACCAGTTTCATATTCAAATGCTTGCAAAATCATTTCAACCTAGAGAAAGATAAAGCAGGTTAATATAAGAAATGTTCTTGAAAATACAAAAGAAGCATAATCTCCAAGTAATTTAGTTAAACTTTGGACATATACCCATCACACACACACACCGATTTTAATAATAGTTTCACTTTAGACTTTAGAGGGGAAGGGATGGGACTTATAGAAGCATCCTAAACTCAACTCCATACAAGTCAAATGGTTCTTGTGTACCAAGCATGCAGTAGTATATTCATAAATTGAGCATACCAGAATGATTTTTAATTACTAAATAACAAAGTGTATATGAATCTACAGGGTTTCTATGTTAATTTGAGAATCTACACTGAAGAATACCAGTAGGTTCATACTTTGTCAAAATCTTTCACTAGATTAGCCTCTATGGAAGAATTATTTTCATATTCTGCCCACAGCTCTTGGATCTCTTCAGCTGTTACAAGCAGAAAAAAAGATATATAAACTAATCAGCAGTAAGCAAACATGTTTTTAAGATACTTGGTGCTAATCAATACCCCTCATCCCTCCTCCAAGAACTTTGCACATTTCATTTAAGGCTGCCTGTTCCATTCTACTCTTTTCTACTTTAGGCACACCATCAGATGGTGTAATATCTCCGACAATGGCTGTAAAACGCAAAAAAAAAAAAATTAAAAACGGTATACCAAAGACGTAGATATTAATCTAAACACAAAGTTTAAACAATTGCGATAGTCGACAGAATATAGTGATTGTTCCAAATGATCAATAGGCAGTTAGAAAATGCTTAGGTTCCTTTTAAATAATACTCGTGGTATTCTTTTCTTATAGTATTTTAATCAGAGAAGCTGAATTTAAAAGATGTACCTTCTGCAATATCATGCACGAGTGCTATCTTGATACACCTATCCAGATCAATAAGAGAACAGCAAAACAAAGTAATTTAGTAGATGATTTGGAAATAAACAGAATATAGTTTAAATTACATAAAGCCAGGTGACGTAACTCCGTTGAATTATCTTGGATCGCATTTCAGAATTTTAAACAGGTGATAAATTAGATAAGAGCTAAACAAAAGGGTAGAGCTTGATAGAATATTCTCATGAAGGACTTCGAGGTTATTAGGGATCTAGAGCCTGTATGGTAAGAGCAAGATTAGATGAACCGAACAACCCCTAGACTCACTTTAATTAGTCCAGCCAGATGTCAGATTAAGTTTGCCAGCTAGAACCTTTCCCCAACTATACGACTGCTAGCTTAGCTGAAAACTGGCTGGACTTGGTTTACATAAAGGAGCAAATTCAATCTCTTTAAGGAGCCCCTCCGAGAAGCTGGGAATATTAAGCAGATAGGTTTGAGGTAGATATAGGCTCATCCATAAGAAGCAGTCAGATTAAGCAGTAATGTTTTTGAGGCAGTACAACATAAATGTAACATAACAGAAAAAATAAATAATTGACAATATAAATAATGTAACAGAAAAAATAAATAATTGATTTTGAAGAACAAGTGTACATGCATTTAACCTCTCTCTATTCACACCAGAACTGTCTCCAACAATCAATGCCATCAACGCCATGCGATACATATGATCAGCAATTGATTCAGGACCCTTGATCCCATGATTGATCCATCCTTTCCTTTTAGTGGTCTGAGGATAGAGAGAGACAGAGCCAAGTGATTCCATCAAATAAAATCACATAAACCTCCCTTCAACAGGAAACTTTATATATTTCAGACATTTATTCATAAGACATGCAATCAAATTATTATTCATTGAGGTAGACCTGAATTTTGTATGATACCAAAAGCAGAGACTTCAAGGTTATTTCTCAGAGCCAGTTCTCCAGCCCAAGGAGTTAGCATATAAGTAATATCATATTCTACAGTACAACCGTGGAAATCAAGAAAAATTAGTATGAACTTTCTAAATGTGAAAAAAAATACAGACCCAGTAGAAACACCAGCACGGGGACATAAATAAACAGCCATTGTTTGAAATTAGAAATTTAATATTTTTACTGACTGTCAATGATTCACAAAATCTCTACAAGAAATGTCTGTGCTCATTATATAAAAAGGTTCCTAGTTTAGCCAAATATATCTTACTGGCAATGGAATTACAACAATCAAGTGGCATAATTTTCTCCAAGAAGAAAAACTCGATGCACATAGTCCAAGTATAATGTCGCAACCAAAGCACTATATGATATCATCTATGTCTTACACGGGTGATCATTTTCACTATTACTCTTCAGCTTCTTTTTTTTTAGTTACAAGTCCTCCTACTAGTGACTACTCCATTAATCAGTCACCTTCTTATTTAGTTCTCGTTTCTTTCCTCTTATAATAAAGAATAACAGAATGCAATATGATAGTATACTTATACACACACACAAAATTGAGAACAATTTTAGCATGAAAACCATCCCCCCCCCCTTAAAGGTATTGTCATGCAACTAGTTGAAAGTGATTAACAGGTTCTCCAATTCTCACCAGAGAACAACCATCATATTTAAGTATTTAACTGCACAACAGTATACTTCTCCTGATTGGATTGTCCCATAGGAGTCACGCGTTATCTTTCTAGCAGTATCTAGAATTCCAAAATATACTGGACTTGCTTATAATCTTATATTATATTATACCTAGACTTTAGTTGAGGAAAGTCTCAAATTATAGTGGGCTTATATTATATTTTTCATATCTATATGTTTGTGCTTAAATGAGAACTTTTTAAAATGAAAATCAGTAACTTGTGTAGTTAAAATTGATTATTTGTACAAAATTTTAAAATTTTTATTTGCACCAAGTCGCTAGTTCTCACGGTTCTTATTTTAAGAAGTTTTCATTGGAGCGAAACCTCATATATACGTATACATACATACATACATACATACATACATATATATATATATATTTCATCTCTAAACATTGTATTGATTATCTTTTATTGGAAATTATCTCTAATTTTCTAGTTGCATCAAGAACATTCCTCCGCCCCATAGGGTTAGCATACAGATAATATCATATTATATCGTGCAACAATCGAAATTCAAAACCAAAGAAATGAATATGAACTTCTTTGAATAGATTGAAAAATACACACCCTGGAGAGAGAACACATGGAAAAATTAACTACTATTTGAAATCAGAAATTGTACAATTATTTTTTAATCGGAAATCAGTCAAGAGAGGCATGATCTTTTAAATAAAAAGTCTTATTGGAGTGGCATCATAAGATCATCTCCAATGAATAACACTAAAATAGTATTACTTTGACACTATTTTAGTGTCAAAATTACATAATTTACAAAACCAACTCCAATGCTAGTTACACTATATCCTACACTATAAGGAATCTTTTACACTATATCTTGTACTATAAAGAATCTTTTACTTATTAAAATAATAAAGAATTGACTTTTGGGACTTAAAAGGGATGAATTTGTTTTTATTAACAAATATGAGGGTATAGTTGAAATTTTGAAAAGCGCCAAATTTAGTGTCAAGATGACACCAAATGTATGTTTGACACCAAATTTGGTGTCACTCCAATTATTTAGTGTCATCTTGACACTATTATAGTATCCCATTGGAGTTGGTTTTACTAGTGTTTTAGTATCCCATTGGAGAGGCTCTAACAATCAAGTTTCAGCCTTGAATTCCATCTCCTTACAAGAGGTAGTTAAACAATATACACAATAATTAAGTATTAGTATTCTTGTACAGCAAAATTTTGTTAGCTCTTAATTTAAATTCACATGACTTCCAGGAAGAAGAACAAATTNGTACAGCAAAATTTTGTTAGCTCTTAATTTAAATTCACATGATTTCCAGGAAGAAGAACAATAGATGCACATACACATAGTCTAAGTATAATGTTGCATCCAAAGCACTAAATAAAAGCCTTAATTATTCCTCAACTTTTTACGCAATTGCATCCTTAGTTAGTTAGTTTAGCTTGACATTGTTTCTTTTCCGCTTATAATAAAAACAATATAAAAAACTAAAATGCAACATAATAGCAATACTTAACCTAATTAGTAATTAGACTGTCCACATTTTCAATATAACATACCATGAAATGCAAGAAATACAACAATTCAAATAAAAATATTAAATATGAGGCTGCACTACATAATCTACAATTCTACATTAAGAACAACAATTTTAGCTGAAAACGTGACAACAATAGTTGTGCACCTTTATGCACATTTTGTACACATTGTTCTACAAATTCTTAAAAGTATATATATACACAAAACACATGCTTACACAATATATAAAAGAAAAGTAATGCATACATAGGTAAATAAAACAGACCTTAAGGCTGTGACACAAAGTAAGAAAATCAATAGCTGAAGATGAGAAAGACCCTTCATCCCCATCACATTGAAATGCCTTTTTGGGTCCAAACCCATCAATATTTGGGTCAGAAACGATATTTGCAGAGCCCGAATTGGAGATTTGGGCCCGACCCAACACAAGATTTGGATGATCAATGTATAAAAATGGAAGCTTTAGAAAGGGGCGTTGAAATCGAGGTGGGGTTGTACAACGGTTAAATGGTGAAGGAGAATAGTGAGAAGAGAGTGAAGATTGATTCAAAGCCATTGTTGTTGTGTATATGTACATGTATGTGTGTATAATGTGTATGTATAATATGGTTGTGGGGTTTGATTGTATGCAATGGAAGTGAAAGAGTTGGAAAGTGTTATGGTCCGAAAGGCAGAGAAAAATAAGGGGGTAAACAAGAGTTGAGTTTGTGTTGTGAGGTATGCCAGGTGTAAAGAAATTGACACATTGTTGGCTTTGTTCGAGAAAAACAACTTATTTATCCCCGCATTTCTTAAAATTAATTTAAAAATTCAAAATACACACAATTTTCAATTCTAAATTATTTATATGTAACCTCGAATGAATTAATTTTTTTTGAGTTTCACATCGCAATGCAGTTAATTATAAATTAATTTATTAATTGATGAACTCGTGAGAGTATTTAATGATTAATTAAGCAAACATTCATTAAGAAGTCCGGTCAGGTAGTGCACATGTCCTATTTTAGTTTTTACTTTCATAAAGTAAGATTCATGATGGCACCAAACATCAAACATGTGGAACACCAAGTGCATGATTGGATTTGAAAAGCAATTCTACATGTTTAGACACGAAGTGCATAATTGTGCGACGGATTCGGGTAAGTTAATTAAATTTTTAATTATAATTTTATGACTATTTATTAATATTTGAAATTTTAAAAACTTGAAAAGGACAATATGAAAAAAAAAAAAAAAGTTTTCATTCCTGACAGAAAAAACTCAAGTTCGAATTATGTAGAATTAGAGTGAAATTTAAATCAAACTCGTTATAAAAGCTCCAATAGTTTATCGAATTCAAATATTATCTAGATTGAATTTAAATTTAAAATTATTATATCAAATGGAGTTCAAATAATCTCAATTCCAGTTATAACCTTGCCTCTGATGCTCCGCCTTCAGCTCTGTATGTAATGTATAATGTATTGTACATATACTGCATGGATGTATATACTTTATCTGGAATTAGCAGAACATTTTGTGCTTCCTTGTTGAATGTTGAGTCCACTTAAAAAGCCACATGTCGCGTTAATATAGTAAGTTGGTAACATTTTTTCCCTATTTGAACCCACTTATAGATACACACTAATCCTTTTTCATGATGGTGCGTTTGATATTTCGATCCAAATAAATTGATCCAATCTATTCCTCGTTTTTGCTAAATAAATTAGCCTTAAAAAATTAAAATTTAAATAAATTATTAATTTATGAAAATAAATTGTCATATGAGTTTAGTTAAATTTAATCCATCTTAATTTAACTATTTTTTATTTTATGTTCTATTATATATTATTAATATAGGAACATAAATGAATCATAAAATAATCTATGTATAAAATAATAAAATTAATTTGAATATTAGAGAAGTTCTTCCTAATTTGTCTCTTGCAGAGGGGTTCACTTTAAATAATAAAATAATTGAGGCCGTCTGCTTTGGAAAAATTTATCACCGTCCACCAACCACCTTTTTAATTTGCACTCTATTTTCCTTTATTTATTTAGGGTAAAGGCCTTTGTTACCCTTTTTTGAAATGAAATAACCAAAATCCCTGTACACGGATGATGTGATCCAAAATACACGTCAGACACGCATTCCAATAATGTGTACACCGAACACGCATAAAAAACATGTGTATATAGTTAAGCTACACGCATTTTCAGGTTGTGTGCTAAGCTATACGCATTTCCAGGTTGTGTGCTATAAATTGCATGGAGGCAGAACACGCATAATCAAATTGCGTGAAAATGAATACGCATCAGTTGTTTGTGTGACCCAAGCAAAATCAGTTCATACAGGAACATGTACACGCAAGGATGAAATACGTATACATTATATAGGCAAGGTCAAGCCAACCAACAAGATTACAATTCTTGAAATTATTAGTTGATTCATACTAACAAGAGACTTTTTTATTTTTTAAACATTAGAAATTTGTTACTTTTATTTATTAGTAATTTATGCAACTCATCATTGTTAAGACTTTTTGTACAGGAAGTATGTATCAAGTCTAAAGAGAAAAAGCTATTTTGTCCTAAAATTTGTTAAAACTTAAAATTTGCTAACAAAAGCCCTTTTTGCACACATTAGATCAAACTTTGTATCAATCCTTGAAAACACCTCAGCCACACAAGTTGAATTGGCGTTCATACACACATCCCTTTGCACCTTAGCCAAATCACCTCTTGGGAAAATAGTAGGAACTTTGTGTCAATCCTCGAAAATACCTCAGCCACACTAGTTGAATTGGCAATCATATACACATCCATTTGCACCTTAGCCTAATCACCTCGTGGGAAAATAGTATGAGCCTTCCAGTACCCCTAGTGGCATGATTCAGTCAGTTGAGACCCATTAGCTTACTTCCGATCAAGGTGGCTGAAAAAGTACCATTCAATAAATGAATTACCATAAATGAATCGCAACGTGGATTTAAGCTCAAGATTTTGGCCGTTGATCAGAAATAATTTAACTTAAAAATAAATCAGCAATTAATGACAGACAATTTGGCATATACTAATGGATATATAACTTCTATTTAGCCAAATAGTAGACAGAAAAGATGAATGAGTGACATGTCCGGTGATATGCCATATATTATATAAACAGGACAAGATAAAATAATATAGAAACCACTTCTATGTACTCCTTCAGCAACTTTGATACTATAGTTACCAGTATCATCTCTGTCTTTCGATATATTTTATGTATGCGTAGATAATAAGACATGTGTTTGTGTTTGTAAGCTCTTGGTTGTAGTAGTATTAATAATATACTAACTAATACTAGTAGTTACAGGGAATATAAGAAATGAATACAGTGGACGGAGGAACCTTGTCACTAGTAGTTACAGGGAATACAGGGTAAAACCACAACAGGCACACTGCTTTTGATTTGGTAAAGCTAGCTTACACACATATTTCATTAGTTTATGACACATAACATATATGAAGGAGAGTAAGGAGATGCTCTCCTATCACATAACATAACATAAAACACTGCTTTTGATTTTATAAGGCAACCTTCATTGGTTTATTTGAGGCAAAGAGGGCTAATGAATGGGTTGTAACTGAGAAATTAGGATATGCTCTGAAGAACAAAAATAATAAACCAGCAAAGAAATTCAACTTTAATATAAGAGACAAGTGACAATATTTTGTTGTATGTTTTCCTATCTTTTTCACTTGACATGTAGTCACTAATGTGCATCCAATTGTGTTTAAGAAATGCAGGCAAAGAGGTTGTCCGTGTATCATATCAAACTAAAATTATATTTTCTAGAATCTAGGTTTGATTTGACAATATTTTATATGTGCTCATTCCGGGAGATGAAATGGAACATGTTAGGAATTATGGTGTTAATATTGTAATCAACTATAAGTTACTTAGATTAATTGGAAATTAACTAAGTAAAATGTATTGTCATATGTATATTGACAGTATGTTTAGTTGTCACTTGTAACACTATATTTAAAATCCAAGTAGTTGACAGTAAGTCTCAATAGTTACTGTCTTGTACAAATACAATAACATGATCCATGAAGTAGAAGTTCACAAAGTGTTCAGGCACAGCATGGTCAAGACTTTGACAGTAACATTCTACAATTGAAGCCTACGACAGCATATTCAAGTGGCAGCACAATTGGAACAGACGAGAGCAACTATTCCATTGACAATAAACTTGGTGGAGAATGAAGATTTGAAGACAGTAAGTTTTACTGACAGCAATTATTCCATTGATAGTAAACTTGGCGGATAATGAAGATTTAAAGACAACAAGTTTTACTGACAGCAACTTTGGCGGGGACAGTTGACAGCAACATTATCGGAGATAGTTGACAGCAATTTTGGAAGACAATATATTTTAGAAGACTATCAAGCTTGACAACAAAGTATGTGGAGCCAAATATACTGTCACCAAAGAAAAACTAAAAGTTGACAGTAACCTTTTGGTGAAGCTGACAATCTGTTTCAGGTAGTAGACTAGATAGTAAAATTACAAGGAATGATTTTGACATTACTATCTAGTCTGTCAAGTCTACTACTGCAACTTGGGAGAAGACAAGCAAAATGATAAAGTGTGCTCAAGGAGTCAAGGATATATGTACATCTCAAAATAGTTTTATCTACAAATGGAATGAAGACAAGATTGAATAAGAAAAGCAAAGTTTCTATTTCAAATTTTATTCTAGGACAAAGAAAAAGTGCACATGTAAGTGAGATATATGTTTCAACATAAATACACATAACCCACAATCATTTTTCTAAGTATGCAACTGAGCTAAGTTTTCTCTCAAGCAAGAATCATTAACAAATCTTTTGTTCTTGTTTCTTTGTAGCTGGAATTATTTTCTAGTCAGTTGTAGCAAACAAAAAATAATAAAATTATTTTTTGAAGTTAAAACACATGTCTTCGTATGTTTGCTTAAGTTTGTTTGCACTTCATACTTACAAGTATTACTGTTTTGTTTGTTGTTAGCAAAAAAAGTAAGTACTTTGTAAGTTGCATTCAACCCCCCTCTGCAACACTCATATTGTGTTTAACAGAGGCTTCCTCAGCGATGATTAGTTGGTTTAAGATTAGTGTAACTTATTAACAACACTTTTTTTTCTATTGTCTTTACCAGAATACATGTTACAGAGCTATGATTATCTTTATGGGAAAAAAACTATTTTGTTTACATGTTCCTCCAAAAAGTAACGTTTTCTATCGTGGGATTAGGCTACATTGACACCATTGTCTCAAGCTGATAGGAACGGAAAGCATGAACTACATACATATCTCACCTAGAAGTCTGTACTACGCGTTTTCTCCTTCATGTATATAGATAATTAATAACATGTTCAAGTGGGGATGGCACAATCGGTAGTAATACTCAATTTCATACCTCAAAAACATTACTACTGGTTATAACTTAGTAAGTATTGTTTTCAACGTATAAACTTAGTTAGCACACTACAGGAACCAACCAAAATCCTCATTAAACAACTTGTTAAATTACCTAATTTAGCTTTAAATTAACACTCTTTAGATTAGTAAAAAAATCCCCAAGTCACCAGATCTTGTGTCATTTGACTAAAAAAATTATTTGCCCGACTGCTAAACTCTTATTACTACAAAATCAATCATATTAGTAGAAGAATAAGGGGTATAAAATAGGGCACAAAATGGACATTCAAATATCAGTACTATTTATAAATCTTCATACAAAAAACAAACCTCAAATCACAGAAATCATCAACTAAATTAAAATTTAAATCAAATATATGAAGCTAAGAATCGATACATACAAAATATATATAAAAGAAAGAATGGAGGTACCTCGGTTTCTTTACGTCACCCCTTCTACCGCTTGTTGTGCGTGGATTTTTGTTTGGCTACTATATAAATGCCCGGTACTTTTGGTAACAGGCTGAAACTTGAAGAATACGCATAATACATATGCGTGTTCAGCGGGTAAAAAGGATCGTTCACCTTGTATATATGTATTTTGGGCCGTGTATGTTAAAAATGGGATATTTTGGTTATTTTCTCATTTATTTATTTTACTACTTTATTTATTTTACTAATTTGATTTATAGTATTACAAACGAGTATATGTTCTAATAAATTCTCGGGGAGCCAATTACCATATTCACTCTCTATTTTCCTTTATTTTTAAATAAGTATAACGTACTACTCCCTCCGTCCCAATAGATTCTTAACATTTGGGACAGATGGTTTGACACGCATTTTAAGACTCTTATAAAGTATAGATGCATAAATTATTTTAAATTTTTTTTTTTCTGAATAAAAATTTGATGTTTAAATTTTTATTCAAAAAGAGAAAATTTTAAAAAAAAGTTATGAAACTATACTTTATATGCACCTTAAAATGTGTGCCGGACACTCTCTCAGAAATGTTAAGAATCAAATAGGAACGGAGAGAGTATTAACTTTTGCACAAATATTTTAAATAATAATAATGACCATCAGTACTGAAATATGGGTTATTTGAAAAAAGTGAAAGTATCTTTCGGTTAATACCTCTCCCACCATGTACATGTGTGTGTGCATATATATTGAATCAGATACATCATACATATAGTACGTTGATCTTTTCTAAATCATAAAACATGACAATGAATCGCAAATTATATTCAATAGACAATATGTTCATGACTCTCCTCCTCTTTATAGCACTCCTCATATGCATCAGCCATAAGTTCAACTCTCAATTCATTCTAATAAAGAAATTGCTTATTTATTTCTTTAAATATAATACTAGTAAGAAAAGATATCCGGATGGAGTGAGACAAAGCAGGTACGAAGAAGGGGAAAAGGGAGGTGAAGAATGTTCGGTTTGTTTATGTGATATGAAACAAGGTGATGAAATTATGCAACTCCCTTGTCATCATTTGTTTCATGCACTTTGCTTAGACAAGTGGTTGGTTTCTTATGGCCATCTTACATGTCCTTTTTGCCGTGCTTGTTTGTCTACGTCGTCGTCGTCGCCGCCATCATCGGGTGCTACTACAGTGTTATATTCATCAGAGTTGGAGGTCGAAGTTTTATCATTCGATTTCTTTAGTTCGTCTAGAGGAAGAAATTCTTGGGGACTCATGTAAACTGGACGTACGTCCACACTTGTATTACACTATCACTAAAATTTTTTAGGAAAGGTCAATTGTTATTTGCCGTTTTCTTTTTATCTCGATATGAAGAAAATTCGAGAATTCAAGCTGCAATGCGCATGACTCAGTCCTGTCAGGGGTACTGCAATTAGGCAATTACATATGTATCTACAATTAGTCTAGGCGTCTAGCATCATAATATGAGTTTAGCTGGACTAAATTACTATAACAAGAACAACATGCATGTATTCCTTGCCATGAAGATAATTATGCAAAAACATTGTGCTATATAATCGTACAAATATCAAGACACTGATAAAGCCCACCGTGTACTAATTGGGTGAAGACCAAATCAACAGGCTTCCATGCATCTTCTTGCAATTAAGGCATATCTTGTCTAGGCTGGCCCACAGTGGTCTTTTTAATTCCCAAGAGACCAATAGTAGCTGCAGCAGCCAGCAGTACATTCACGACTTCAAAGTTCAATAATTTTGTTAGTTTGTAAATCGTAGGTGAGTAAACTGGATTTGAAAGCTTAAACATGTACTCCGTATTAATTAGTTTAGATTAATACGATAACATGTGAATTTTGATGATGAAGTTTTTTTTTTTTTGACAAGACAAATATTTTATTAATGATCATAAAAATCCTTGTCTGTAACGCCCCCTTTCTAAAACAAGACAACGGGTTACTTTTCAAATAACAAATTTGTATACAGATTACTAAAATCCACCTTATATTGATTAAATAGGTCCAATAAATCTCCAAAATAACATTAAACCTCCGAAACAATCCAAACCAATAAGTGTGAAATAAACAAAATCTCAAACTATAAATAGTGTCTAAATAATAGCTAGAAGTTCAAGCTTCCTAATCAACTGTAATAAGGTTAACTCTTCATCATATAACCCGAGATCCCCCTAAGTACCTACCAGAAAAAGGAATACGGCATGAGTCAAATGCCTAGTACGGATTGGAATACAGTTTATAAAACAAAAAACAAGATATATAATTTGACAGTTATAAATAAACATTATTTTTAATAAAACAAGGCTGGAACAAAGAGGGGTTATGATATTTCATACCGATACAAAGCAGATAACAGATAACAGATGCACACATCATAGGGTACCTAATGCATGCAACAAACCGGACAACGTGTACGGCATATACAACGTCAACGCCAAATATCAAATCACAAATCAAATCAAACTCTGGGTGTACTCACGTATCCTCAAACAAATAAATAGAGAATGAAGAACTATGAGTTTCAGTCAAAACTACTTCATGAATCGCTACGTCTGCAGGTACACACAATCTACTACCCAACCATACAACACCATGATCATCAACATGAAACTCCGTTTGTTTACCATCTTCCACATTCGATCTAATAGCTTCTAACCATGTATCATTTTTCTGAGCTTCCTTAACCCTTGAGACTAGATTTAATTCCACCTTCAAATTTTTCATACTTACAGCTGATCCTCCAACATACAGCTCCACACCCAAGCGCTCCATATCTAAAATAAGATGTTGTTGAGTAATAAGAGATGCAACACTTCCCAAGTTCTTTCTACTAAGAACGTTTGCCACTACATTCGTCTTTCCCGAATGGTACTGAATTTTAGCATCATAATTCTTAATAAGTTCAAGCCATCTTTTTTGCCTCATGTTTATCTTTTTTTGGGTAAAAATGTATTTGAGATTCTTGTGATCGGTGAAGATGTTACAAGTTTCTCCATACAAATAATGCCTCCAAAATTTTGAGACAAAAACCATTGTTAGGCTAACTCCAAGTCATTGGTATGATAGTTTACCTCATAAGATTAAAGTTGCCTAGAGGCGTACAAAATCACCTTCTTATGCTGCATAAGGACACACCTCAAACCTCTCTTAGAAGCATCACTATAAACCTAATATCATGCACTGCCTGATGGTAAAACAAGTGTAGGGGTTGACACCAACCTCTTCTTTAACTCTTGAAAACTCTGCTTACGATCATCATTTAACATTCTTCCTCATTAACGGAGTTAATGACAAAGCCATGGATAAGAAACCCTATACAAAGCGCCTATAGTATCCTGCCAAACCCAAGAAACGCATCACCTCTGTCATAGTGCTAAGTCTCGGCTAATTTGTGATAGCCTCGACTTTCGCAGGATCCAACTCAATCCCCTTACCAGAGACAATATGCCTAAAAAATGCAACCTGCACCAACCAGAATTCACATTTCAAAAATTTTGCAAACAATTTCGTCTTCCTCAAGATTTCAAGTACAATGTGTAAATGTTCCTCATGCTCTTTCTTACTCCTAGAGTATACAAAGATATCATCAATGAAAATCACAACGAACTTAACCAAGTAATCATGAAAAGACCTGATTTATCAAATCCATAAACACTGCTATTGCATTTGTCAACCCAAAGGACATCACAAGAACCTCATAATGACCATATCGAGTGCGAAATGCTGTCTTCAGAATATCATCATCTCTCACTCGTAATTGGTGGTAACCCAATCTCAAATCTAACTTAGAAAAAATACTTCCCCCTTGTAACTGATCGAACAAGTTATCAATGCGTGGCAAATGATACTTGTTTCTGATAGTCGCCTTATTCAACTCTCTATAGTCGATACATAATCTCATAGACCCATCTATATTCTAAAAAAAATATTGATTCACCCTATCGAGACACAATCGGCCTAATGAATCCTTATCTAATAAGTCTCGTAACTACTCTTTTAATTCCTATAGCTCTAATGGTGTCATCATATACAATAATTTTAAATAACTTCATCTCTGATGACAAATTCAAGAATAACATATACATGTTTTTATGAAATAACACATCTTTTCATGTCTTACGAGCATTCTCAAACCTAAAATTCTAAAATCCATCCACTACTTTATTTTTATACTCCAACATCTTGAATCTCTTCATTACTTTAAAGAGGTCTCACCAAACCTTCGAGCAATCCAACTTAACACCCCTTCCCAAAATGAGAAGAGGGGTTACTTTTCAAATCACAAATATGTATACAGAGTACTAAAATCCACCTTATATGGATTAAATAGGTCCAATAAATTTCCAAAACAATATTAAACCTCCGAAATAATCCAAACCAATAAGTACGAAATAAACAAAATCTCAAATCATAAATATTGTCTAAATTATAGCTAGAAGTTCAAACTTCATAATCAACTGTGATAAGGGTAGCTCTCCATCACACAGCCCCAGATCCCCTAACTACCTGCGAGAAGAAAGAATACGACATGAGCCAAATGCCCAGTACGGATTGAAATACAGTTTATAAAACAAGAAACAAGATATATAATTTGACAATTATAAATAAACATTATTTTTAAAAAAACAAGGTTGAAGCAAAGAGGGGTTAAGATATTTCATACCGATACAAAGCAGATAACAGATACACACATCATAGCGTACATAATGCGTGCAACAAACCGGACAACGTGTACGACATATACAACGTCACCGCCAAATATCAAATCACAGATCAAATCAAACTCTGGGTGCACTCACGTATCCTCAAACAAATATCAAATGTGCAAATCTCGCCTTATGAGCTATCAGAAGGATACGTCGTGACTAATCACACTGTCACGGAAGTGTCATATCACTGGTGCTGCAATGACATGGTTGTAGTACCCCTACGGCTTGTTAACTCGATATACCCTATATCACTCTAAGGGTCTAAATAAAATAATTTTTACAATTTTAAAAACATCTGAACAGATATTTCAAATATTCTACTCAGATGTGTAACATACATAATTTTTAAAAATCGTAGAATCAAATATTTAAATATTTTGAAATAGGCTTCAAAATAATTTTTGGAAAACTAAAATATTTAAAATGAATAATAACGGAAGAAACAGATTTACGAATAGAACAAATTAAATATAATTAATCCTAAAAAGAGTAGCACTGAATAGAAAGTGGACGAAATCTGTACCTCGAAATAGCAACCACAAACTTTATAAACAGTTATGAACAACTCGTTAAATTCTTGGCTTCGATATAACTACACAAATTGTAATTTATGATTAATAAACCTAATACCCATATAACCTAATTAACCTCCTTCTTTACGTATAATATCTATTAAAATAAGTAAGCTGGCAACTAATGATACATTAATATTATAATTTAAAAAGTCAACTAAATAAAACCTTACTGCAACCCTGCATGTTTGTGTACTGGTAATGCAATTTGACATTACAAAATCATATAGACTCGGTGACTCTTGTCAATTAATAACTAAATCTAAATAATCTAAATAACATAACTATCTTGCATAGTACTTGAATTTGATTTTGTCGAGAAAATATTACTCCTTTGTTTCTTTTTTTTTCCTTCCAGTTCCTCACATCTTCTCTGTTACAGCTCGCTCTCTCTCTCTCTCTCTCTCTCTCTCCGCACCTTAGGGTTATAAAACTCACATATGTTTATTCTAAGACTCGTATATATATATACATATATATAAAGGTCTAATAAATATTATTCTCTTTCAAATATAATTAGTAATCTAATTTTAAATTCTATTCTAAATCTAATTCCATATAAATAAATATAATTATTAAAACTAATATTATTACTAATTCTAATTTTATTCCCTTTAATATATTATTATTATTATTATTATTAAATAATAATTACGGATATTACATTAACTTTGCAGACATGAGGTAGTAACATTCTTCCATCCATACTAATGGTTCATCAAAATGGCAGCCTTAGTTATCGAGTGTGCTACCTTGTTACAATTTCTACTAGCAAAACTAAAAAAATAAAACTCAAAAGTTTTAGCCACCTGGAGAATGTTATTAACTGCGTTTTTCTTGAAGAAGATCAACTAAGTTCAGACAATTAGTTTCCACTTCAACTAACATTAATCCTACGTTATAAGCATATTTGAGACCAAAGAGAACAACTTTTGCCTCTGCTTGAATAGATGGAATATGACCACAGTTTAGACTGCCTGCAGACATAAACACATCTCTCACTCCATCACGTACTACCATACCCAGCCCTACATTTCCATCCCCAAACATAAGAGCATCATAGTTTATTTTGTAAAGACTACTGCTAGGTGGTTGCCATTTCTGATTTCGTTGCACTTCAAACAGTACAGGTTTATCCTCTCGATATGCAGCACTTTGAAACTCATCAAAATAATTCATTGTTCTCCAACAAGCCACCAGTGGGTCGAATTTCTTTTTTTCAAACACCCAACTGTTTCTCGTACACCACACTTGCCAAATAAACATCATCACCACCTCCCATGATTGTGTTACATTACATTTTTTAGCAAATGTAACACACCATTCAAATAGATCATAAGGTCATTCATCCAAGTCTAGGCGAGTAGGGGTTAGCCGTCATAAAATTTTGCTCTCTCTACACAAAAATGTCATATGCATCACTGTTTCGTAGTCCTCCCCGCATCTTAAGCACACTCTATCAGCATTTATTTCATGGTTTGTTAGAGTATTCATTGTTGGTAAGCCATTGTCAATTGCTCTTCACACGCAATTTTTTACCTTCTCTAGAACACTTGCCTTCCCTATTTTTTTCCACAACTAACGGCTATTTTCTGTATTTGAGTGGCCAGAATCCCCAAATTTCCTTTGTATCTCCTGATGGTAACCACTTTTCACAATATATTCTCCAGATTTTGTGTACTTCAATCTCAAGATATCTTCTTGATTACTTTCCGCAACATTGCAAGATTTAATGGCATTAATCTATTGTACAATGAGGAATTCATTGATGGCCTACTCATCCGAACATAAGCCGTCAATAGNGAAGGGAACCCATTAAATAAAATTGAGTAAGAGACTGACGACACACATCTCATTATCAGCTCCACAAACCTGGCATCAAAACCCAATTTCACATCATACCTTCAATAAAAGTCCACTCCACCCGGTCATAGGCCTTACTCATGTCTAGCTTCAGTGCCATGAAACACTTAGANTAGGCTCGGGACCCAAACATCCTTCCAGAATCTTACTTTCCTTCCATTCCCAATGACCCATGAAGTACCACTTTGAAACAAATCTCTTGCTGAAAGAATTGACCACCACGTGTAACTAGCATTTTGATGCACTTTTGCATCCCAAATGTTCGTTCGTGGGTAATATTTCTCCTTTAGAACAATTGTAGTGAAGGAGTTGGGGTTAGAAATTAAATGACATAGTTGTTTTGCTATGAGGGCCTTGTTGAAAGTGTTAAGGTCACTCAGTACCACTCACACCGTTTCTTTTGACTTGCACAATTTCTTCCGACTAATGAGTGTTAACTTCCTTTCACTGCATTTTTGACCCCACCAAAAATTTCTGCAGATTGAATTGATATTGTTTAGAATACTCTCATGGACTTTAAAGCATTGCATTGCATAACATGGGATTTCTTGGGCTACTGACTTAATAAGAATTTCCCTGTGTGTTCTTGATAAGCACCGTTCTTTCCATCCCTTTATCTTTTTCCAGACTCGATCTTGAATTAACTAAAAAACTGTTTTATTAGATCTTCCAATATATGTTGGGAGGCCAAGATATCTTTCGTGCTCATCAACTGGCGTAAAATTCAACTTCACTTGAAGGGTATTATGCATTTGTGACTCAACATTATGGCTGAATGAGACCTCCGATTTTTCCAAATTAATTTTTTACCCTGAGGCTGCTTCATAGGAATTTAGAATGTCAAAAACAGCTTCTGCTTCTGTGGCACTAGCTCGTGTAAAGAGAAAACTATCATCTGCAAAAAAATAGATGAGAGATAGAGGGAATATTTTTTCCCAACTTCACCCCATGTATCATTTTGTTTGTTTTAGCATCTTGAAGAAGCGCAGAAAAATCTTCTGCATAGATCAAAAACAGAAATGGTGATATAGGATCGCCTTGGCGCAGCCCTCTAGCCGGTTTGAATCCTGTGGAAGGGAACCCATTAAATAAAATTGAGTAAGAGACTGACGACACACATCTCATTATCAGCTCCATAAACCTGGCATCAAAACCCAATTTCACATCATACCTTCAATAAAAGTCCACTCCACCCGGTCATAGGCCTTACTCATGTCTAACTTCAGTGACATGAAACACTTAGCACCTTTTTTTCTTTCTGAGATAATGGAACAACTCGTAAGCCACAATAACATTGTCAGTTATTAGTCTTCTCGGGACAAAGGCGCTTTGTGAGTCACTTATCACAAGTGGTAATACTGTTTTCAACCTATTCGAGATCAGTTTATACACCACATTACATAAACTAATAGGCCTATAATCTTTCGTGAATTGACAAACTTTTTTCTTCAAGATCAGTTTATACACCACATTACATAAACTAATGGGCCTATAATCTTTCGTGGATTGACAAACTTTTTTCTTATGAATCAATATAACATGGGTATGATTAATTTGATGTATTGGAGCTCCATTATTTAAGATGTCAAGGATATAAGAGATCACGTCCTTACCAATGTTGGATTTAAGGTATCAGACAATATAAATCGGTATTAAGGGTATAAATGGATCAAATTAATTTTTTTTAATTTTTATATGTATATATATATTATATTTAATTATTTAGTTATTAATATTGAACTAGAGCCATTGATATTATAATTTTTTTAANAATACTCTCATGGACTTTAAAGCATTGCATTGCATAACATGGGATTTCTTGGGCTACTGACTTAATAAGAATTTCTCTGTGTGTTCTTGATAAGCACCGTTTTTTCCATCCCTTTATCTTTTTCCAGACTCGATCTTGAATTAACTAAAAAACTGTTNTTTAGTTATTAATATTGAACTAGAGCCATTGATATTATAATTTTTTTAATTATTATTTATAATATTAACAATGATTTTCTATGATTAATATATATGTAAGTGATTTAAAAAAATTATATTTTATAATTATTATAATTTTTATAATTATATTTAAATACATCTGATTAATCTTTCCAATTAATCACAGATTTACCTATTAATCGCTAGATGTATACTGACCTTGGTTACAACATGAACCCAAATAATATATTTTTGACCAAATCATAACCTTAATTGCAAAAGTGACAAGAAAATTTAATTATTTTATGTTTAGTATTTGACTTGACTTTTCTTTTTTTGNACCTTAATTGCAAAAGTGACAAGAAAATTTAATTATTTTATGTTTAGTATTTGACTTGACTTTTTTTTTATTGACAGGTTATTTGACTTGTCATATTGGTTGTGAGAAACATTTTTATAATTTCTAATTTGTATACTATTTATATATGTATACTTTTTTACTGTTTAACTGTTTGTTTACAGGTGCNCTTTTTTTTTAACAGGTTATTTGACTTGTCATATTGGTTGTGAGAAACATTTTTATAATTTCTAATTTGTATACTATTTATATATGTATACTTTTTTACTGTTTAACTGTTTGTTTAGTGTTGGTTCCTGAGATTTGTGCGGCAAATTGGAGATGTTAGGCTGCAAATACAGATTATTAACTCACAAGCATGGTGTTGGCAGGAATCTTAACTGAAAACCTTGGTCATCTTATTACCAAACACATATCCACCAGACTTAATACATAGTTTATACATCAGAGGCCTTTGTTTAATTGCTTCTTTCAGGTCCTTACATTTCATTTTCAACCACTCCAGCAAGCAAATAAGCAAATACTGACCTGGATGTTCCCTAATTACTGCAAATATCTTCAAGATTAATAACAGAACTCCTTACACAATTAACAAGTAGGCTGGCAGCAAATGATAAAGCAATCACTTAGTTGTTTGGCTAATCAATTTGATACATGCATTAAAAACAGAGTGTCACTTTCCAATAACTCATTCTTAAAGATCTAGAATTATATCATTTTCATTCTAAAAAGGTATACTTGTATTACTTGTTTTTCGGTTTGAAAACCTAAGCATATAAGCATTTTCATTTTCATGAATAGTTAAAGATTATTATATCCCTCTAGTTCATTGACAAGTTCAAGCCATCAACATTACCAGCTTTAAAATTATCTCAATATTATTCATTGATTAACATTTAACAGAAGCAACAAGCATAGTCTATGTAACATAACAAAGAAAGGAAGAAACAACAAACATTAATATAAACAGATACATTCACTTTTCAAGTTTTCATTAACTCATTCTTAAAGATCTAGAATTGTAAAATGATAATTAACTTCTAACAATATAATAATTGTATTGCTTGATCATCAGTCTCAGATCTTCAAGATTTGATTTCCATCTTTCTTACTTGCACTTCTCCAACCATGATGATGATGACTGAAGATCCATCTCCAAACCTTCTGACCTTTACTTCCTTTATTGATCCTCTTCTCATTCACTGTAATTCTACATGATCCTCCATGTCCAGAGATCTTGTTTTCTTTCAAATTCCCAAACTTTCTTCCATTTTCAGAACTTGAGATTGGGAAATCACTCATCTTCTGAGCATAGTACTCTGATTTTGGCTCAGATGATGATGATAAATCAAGCTTCAAGTCTATAAATCTCGAATCATCCATACCACTAAACTCACTTTCTGGAAACACACACTTCTTCAAGTTCAAGTCCTCCGTCTCTAACAATCCTCTACTGAATCCACTCTTTCTTGGCTCCGAAAAGTCCGAAATTTTCGCACTTTCGACATCCATCAAGCCTCTACTAAATCCACTTCTCCTTGGCTCTGACTCATTAAAATCAGAAATTTTAGCACTTGAAAATGCAAAATCACTACTTTCATGATCAGGGTCATTCAAGAAATGATTACCTCTGAAACTACAGAGTGATCTTGATCTAGATACACCCATATAATCAGACACACACGTATCACTTTTCTCACACACACCACTCTGTTTCTCCCTTTTCTTCCTAAACAATTTCCCAAACTTCCAAAACTTGTTACTCCTCTTAACCTCAGTACAAGTACTATTACTCCTCTTCAACACAATAACTTCATCATCAGATTTCTCAGTTTTAACCTGATCAGTCTTCTCATTTTCAATCAAAAACGAGATTCTACCAACACTTCCAATCTCCATAGTACTACAAGAATTTCTATACGAGGAAACATCAGAACAAGAACATGAAGACAACCTTTGTTCACCACAATCTGAGCAAACCAACTTGATCAACCTTTCTTTAAGACAATAAGGACATATCCCAACAGAACTAGCACAAGGGTGTTTCTTACATGGAAAAGAATATGCATAAAAATCTTGATAAGTGTTCCCACTAGATTCTTCAACAGACTTGCCTCTTTCTCTCATGACTACAAGATCAAGAAGCTAAAAAAAGCAAACTATATTATAAATGTGTATGTAAATGACTAAATGTACATGAGAATGATAATATATACAAGATACAAGTAGATATTTTGTTCAAGACAGATAGATATATATATATATATATAGTTGATAACATAGCATAGCCCTGCATTTGTTGAAAAGGACAAATGAAACAGATAATATGTAGGACTAATAAGAATCTTTGGTGAAAATATATTTTGGCCTTAAAATTTGGTATTATGCAGATCTTAGATGGGCTAGTAATAGCAAGAAAAAAACAAACAAGGTAGATTTGTAAACACAGACAAAAGGTTGAGATAAAACATGCCTTCTTAAATACTGTTGTGTCTGTATATATAATCTAAGTGAAAGCTTACTTTTTAAACGGGACCTGTGTTGTTTACTTTTTAAACGGGAATTTGTCAAGGTTACTAAAGCTTTGTTTTGAATTTTGGGTCGTTTTCTCAGTTTTGCTAAACTGCAGTTCTGTGGTAATTACAAAGTGTTACCCAATTGATTACCTATAATACCAACACTAACTCTCTCTTTTTTTATAATCTAAGTGAAAGCTTATTATTGTCTTTTGTATATAGTAGTTGATAGCAATTTTTATGTCTTGCTCATTATTAAAATATACATTAATTATACTTGTATATCAATATTGCATCTTATTTTGTCAAAAAAAAATATTGCATTTTATACTGTAATCAAATTCATCTTGTTATCTCTGAATTGGGTTACAATGTTACAAGGTTCACCTTATTATCTCGAGTGCTACGTGTCGGAGACCGGGGGGAAATTTTAAATGGGTCTACTAAAAAAAAATTATCACCATAACTATAAATAAAAATCATATGATAATACAAAAGATTACGGTAAATTTTTTCAAATTTTCACTTATTTCCACCAAAAATTTATCAAATTTGCTTACTTTTTCGAACAAATTTAGTCATAATTTTTTTGTGACTATTTTCATTTATCAACTCATTTTTTGATCTTTTTACAGATAATTGTTTTTTAGACAATATCATATAAATCTCAGTAAAATTATCACTAAAAGTAACATTCTCACTAAAAGTAACACCATAATAACACCTCAAATATATAGTTCAAATTCAAAATTATCACTAAAATTTTGAAAAAAAATGAATCTTTATATCAAAATAAAGACAAAATATATATATTTATATGAGTTTTAAGACAAAATTTTACTAACACTATATTAATATTATTTTGATATAAAATATATATAACCTAATACCAGTGCAATTATATTTTTATTTTTTAATAATGAATTATATAATTTTTTAGAATATATACATATATATTATATATATACATATGTAACTAATACTTATTTTTAGTTTTGTAGTCCAATTATTAATTTATATTTTGTGAATATTATTGATTTTGTAATTTTTTTAACTAAATAAGATATATATATATACTATTTTTTTTTTGAAAAATATGTCCCAAATTTTTGTGGGCTCGGGCGGTCCTCCACCCTGATCAGGACGGGGCCTGGTTATCTCTTGGATTATTTTTGAAGCAATAATTTTACTTCCACGTCCATAATAAATTATTAAAATATTAAGATGGTAAAAAATGGGACCCGAGACCTCAACCCTAATACTATGTTGATTCATCGATTCTCTTTGAGAAATTTAAATTGGTTACAGCAATAAGCATAGCTAGCTAAATGTAGAAAGCATAAATGAAGAATGATAATAGCTTGCAAAAAGATTGAAATGAGAATATATTGGGAAAGGGGTGCAGGCCGTGCAGCATGCATCACTTGTTAGTAGAGCAAGAAATAGGCGTCAGATTTACGTTTTCTACAGAGACATGCATTATTATTATTATCAGTTACACAGAGGAGAAGAGTCAAGAGAAAATAAGGTATCAAACAGTAATACATATATACAGATAGATGGTAAGCTAGATATGATTGAGCAGGGAAAAGTGATACAGACATTTTAGTAATTGAGTAAAGGAATGTATATATCAACATTTACAGGAAAAGATGTAGCCTCTGTCTGTAACCTGTAGCTATCTATGCTCTACACTCTACTCCTCTTCATTCATTCATGCACACTTCAATTATTACTGTTTCTTTGTTGACATATGTCCCAACTCGAGTTCATGTTAGGTCAACCAGCCGTACCCAACTGATATGCTCCTACTTTTTACTATACTTCCAAGTCTTCAATATTACCTCACATGCGAGAGTTAAATTCATATTTACCCCCGTTTCATTTTATTATATGCTAATAAAACAGAATTCATGTTTTATTCATAAATTTACATGAACTATAAATAAATACCACATCGGATTTTTTATTATAACCTCCTATCACTTCGCGAAGCAAACATGCACCACGAGTTTACGATTTAACAAACTCTAATATCACAAGTTTATTGCTAGGAATATGCAACATGAACATTACGAGTTAATAAAACATTAGTACGATTTATTTTTGAATGATTATGATGAGTTTATGAGCATGCATGATGGTGGTTCCGCAGGCGCTGGGCATGCGGGGGGGATCGATCAATGAGAAAGGAACCAACAATAACACATACCTAACACATACCTATACTTGTGTTTGATGTATCAAGAATATTAAAAAGTAATGCCATAGGTTCACCACCCTTTTATTTTTAATTTTAAATTCTTCTACTATATGCTAATCATCATGTTTTCTTCTTTTATAATATATCTTTTCAATTTAATAATAACCGCTTTGCTTGTGTGTTATTATTACTTTGCACTTTTTGACTAGTGCTCTATAGCTAGATCATCATTAACTTACTAATACGTGCCATTATATACACACTAGTACACTAGTAGGTCGGCATAATGAGAACTTAAGAGCAAGTGTACATGTTAATAAGTAATAATTTAGATTAGATTTATAAATATTTAATCAAACTTATTAATATCTATTAATTTAACAATTTTTAAAATGAACAAGAATCGAATTCATAATTACTAATTATAAATTCTTAGTATTAGATTATCTCATCACACCTTTTTTTTGTTAATTTAATTTCAAAGGTAATATTTTTTTTTGTTAACGGTTCGAATCATTTAGAGATGATTCTATGAGTACATGCTAACCTTTCAGATTAATAATTATTGTGTTATTTTCTTGTATTAAATTTTTATTGTACGTTGACGTTGTGTTAGATTCGTTCGGCTAAATCTCATTAGTTGATTACCGGGTCTTAAAATTGATAATGGGAGTTACTTTTCAATAAAATATATTTTTTAATTAATTACGTTAAATTACATCTAAAAATAAATATGAATTCAGTTAAAATTGTCTTTTTTAATTAATTATATCAAGTGTATGAGATATTATCCCACTGTAGTCCCAACGGACTACAGATAATCCCACCAGATGTGAGTGACCTGGTAGTGTTAGTGATATGTTTCCTGGAGTGCAGTGTTCCAAAGCACTTTTAAACTGTGATTAAGGTCGTGTACTCCCTCAAAATTAATCGATTTTTATAATTAACAAACTTTGTGTCTGTTTTAACATTAAGTTTTTTAGGTAATTACTCGATAATTTCAAATTCCGTTGAACTCCTTTGGCCGGTGTTATGGTATAGCTGCCGGATAAGAGCTCTTATAAAGCCGATAGAGACCATGATTTCACGATATTTCCAGCGTGAGAATAAAATTAAGTGGTAGAGAAGATTCAAGATATGCGACAAATGATGTATTGATATACATATATAGGCGTGTGTGTAAAAGTTCTTATTCTCAAAACTCTATTTCTTTGACTTAAAAACACGTAATAAATGGATAGAATCTCTCATCTCTTATATATATCTATACTATCAATCTATACTAGTATACTATATACTATATTGCAGGGTAGTTGAACCATAAAAAAGATTTAACTTTCCAATTTTAGATGAATCATAAAAACAATCTTGACCATTGAATTTTAATAAAATTTAATTTTAAAAAGAATATAATCATACATGTAACTCTAACTTCTGATAATCCTCCTTTTATACAAATTCTCTCGGATAATATTATTAAAAAAATTTATACATTAAAAAACTCTTTTTGTGCAACCACATAATTATCATCTAATTTTTAAAATTATATATTTTTTAAGTACACTTCTATCATCGGTCAGTTCACTTTTTGTACAACTGTAAACTAATATATCTCACTTCTATCACAGCCATATCTCATTTCTATCGACACTCAAACTCTTTAATTTATTTAAATTATAAATTATTAATTAAATCTCATAAATATTAAAATAATATTATTATTTTATCTATATTAAATTAAATAACACAGTTCAAACTCTTTAATTTATTTAAATTATAACTTATTAATTAAATCTCACTAATATTAGAATAACATTATTATTTTATCTATATTAAATAATTATTATTATATTATTATTATAAATGACATATTAGAAAATTTTAAATTAAATATTTAAATCATATTAAATAATTAATATATATCTTATTAAAATCGTCTGTGCTTTGCTCGGATTATAAACTAGTATAAATAAAAGCAGAACAAATGGTTTTGGTGAAACATTTTAATCATGAAAAAAAATTGTTGAAAGAAGTTGAACTTGGGTCTAATAACAAATTTAAAAATCTTTTTATCAGTATACCACTTTGTCACATATATTTATTATGATACTCATAATATGATAATATGTGTATGTGGGTGTATGAATAGTATCGTGAAAATAAAATAATATTGTATATTTTATTAATTAATAATCATTTTAATCATGAGACAGTTTATTCATGATTTGAAATAACTAACTTGCTCTTTTTTATTGTTTATTAAAAAAAATTATAAACAAACTTGTACAAATCACCAACTTATATAATTGAATTTGAAAGTTGATTTGTATAGAACAAATAGAATATAACATTTAATAAAAAAACAATTTAAAAAGACAAGAAATAGTGATTGATTCATATTATTCCAAAAAAGCATGAGTCATTTTATTCAAGTAATATTACTCTAATACCCTTAATTATATAAATAATAAAAAATCATATTTTTTTATTAATTGTGTGCATTGAATATATAACTTTTAAATCTTAATAATTTTATTGTAAAACTAATACTACAATTCATATAATTTTATTTTATAATTTTATTTATAATAAATAAATTTATATAATAGAGTTATTAAATATAATAAATATACAAATTTAAATTCAAAAAAAGATCATATTTTGTATAATCAATATTCAAATTCATAAAATAATCATTCATAAATTTGCATAATAAATTCATTATAAAAGATTATTGTATATGTAAAAATGTATATTTCAAATATAAAGTTTGTGTTGAATAAAAAATATTTGAATTTATGTAATAAATGAAATTTTTTAAGCAAAATATTATAAATTTAATTTGAATATAGAGACTATAGTTGAGCTAAAAATAAATTAAATTTCAAATTTAACATCATGTATAATATATAATTACGTCATATAAATACTATTAAGAAAACTACATTTTAAGTATTAAAATATATTTATGTAAAAATTTAGAATTAATGATTGTAACACATGCCCAACCTCAATCATATATCGAAACATGTGTAGATTTTATTTCACTATATAAGATAAAGTACAACTATAAAGGATACCAAAATCATGATCTTTTGGGATCATGTGACTGGTTTGTGAATTACTCAAATTGTTATATTTGGGTGGACTTGAGATTTAACCTGAGTTATCACATATGGCATCAGAACCGACTCTCAAATGNTTAACCTGAGTTATCTCATATGGTATTAGAACCGACTCTCAAATATTTGATTCATTAAGTTATCAGAAGTGCGGATACCAAGACAGGTGGTTTTATCACACAATAGTTAGAGGTTCGGATATAAGATACGAAAAAGCCAATATTATTCCACATTGACTAGAGCCCTGTTTGGTATTACTGTTACAGACAGCTACAACAACTTTTTACTGAAAAACTATCAGAAATGTGTTTGGTAAATTATAAAAACTGTTGTGTGAAAAAACGTTTTTAGTCTAAAAGTTGCGGTTAGCAAAAACATGTCCCTCCATGCTTTTGGAAAAAACTACTTTCAGATTTTGCACGAAATAGCTATCAGTTTCATTATCAAACCTTTCCAAAAATATTATTTTTATATATTATATCTCAAAATATGCATAAATCAAAAAAATTATCAAACATTCATTTGATATTCTTGACAACACTTTTTTCACCAATAATTTTTCTCACAGCACAACAGTTTTCAACAGCACTCTCAAACGGAACCTAGAAAGGTACGATATGTGTCTGTGTCTGTGGCCTGTGGATTATCTATTCGACGGGTCTATAGGCTATCTGTTCTGCTTGATGTGGATGACTGAAATTTAATTTAGGGAGTTTGCACCCAAGACCCACGTCAAAACATCAAAACATCTGAAGACTTTAAATAGTGTATAAGGTAGAGTATTATTATCAAGTGTATGAATGAAACATTATTTTTTGGAGGCCAATGGTAGGCTTGTATATTACTCAAATTGTTATATTTGGGTAAGTGCACTATGAAATTATGTACTTATCCGTAATAGGATTACTTGACCTGTTTTTAAAAAAGACTTAAGATTTGACTCAGTTATCACATATGGTATCAGAGTCAATTCTTGAAATCAGACCAAATCCCAAATTCATATCACAAATAAGTTCATGGTACACTAATCGGTTATCACGTATGGTATCAAAGTCAATTCTTGAAATCAGATCAAATCCCAAATTCATATCACAAATAAGTTCATGATACACTAACCCAAGTATAAAAATTTAGATAATCCGCAAGTTCATCCCGACGCAAAAGAATCATACTTTGTTGATACACTTGATAGTAGTACCATATATATAAACTAAAGTCTACGCATGTTTCGATATGGCACTGAGATTACAATCATATTTCATTAACTAATCAATTGGACTCTGAATCAAATTAAATATAATTGAATAAAAAAGTGAAATTTCTAAAAACTAATCAAATTTCAAAAAAATTATAATTAAAATATAAAATATGATAATAAAGAAAATCAAACTAACTGCCCGCACGGATTTTTAAGCTAGTTCTAGTATAATATTTCAAAATTTGCATCGTTTATATTTAAACACTTGACAGCCTGAAAGGTGTTTTGAGTTGTCGTGAGGCAAATACGTATCGGAAGTAATTTGACGTGTGAGATACTACAAATATAATTTTTGATGAAAAATGCTAGAGTCTCAAAATTATTTTTCAAAAATATTCATAAAAAATACTTGTATAATTTTAATTGGTTATCAAAACAATAAATGAGATGAACCCCTTGTGCATTCAAATTAATACACAAATTAAAATTTTCAATTCTGTCACGTCATTTTGAGAAAATATTATGGGAATTTTATTTGGTTCCCTAATATTACTCAATTTTTGATAGAGATTAATCATCATTATACTGATACTATATGAAGAAAAAAAAATATTCGGGTCGTTATATGTTATATCTCAGGTAAGTTAAATGAATTTTTAAAAAATTGGATTTGGTTAAATCGACTTGCCTATTATGTTCATTAAAATATTTTAGAATTTAGACTGGTGAATTCAACCTGAACTATAAAATTTGATGGGTTTGAATTCGATCTAATTTATATATAAGTTGAATTTAAACATAATTTATAGATTTTATAAATTTCAAGTTTCACTCGGTCTATTTGATAAAAGAAGTATACTCAAACTTGATAAACACAGACATTTGACAAAAACTCGACGGAGACTTGAGAGTAAAAAATGTTATAAAACTTGGCAAGCTGTATTATATATGTAGTTGAAGCTTGTGAATGAATTGGAGAGTTGATTTGATCCGATTTGGACTGCACTCTGCAGTATTGGGATTTGTATGAGAATTTTTTGTTTTTCATTTAACAAAATGAACTTTTTCATTCATGATTTATACCGAAATACAATATCTACATAGATGTTTTTTTCATTTAAAAAGTTTATCATCTAACCGAAGGTCATGCAAAATGTTTCTGAAAATTTAGACAATAAATCTTAATGTCTGAAAAGAATCCATCCCAAAAATAGAGTTATATAAGTGAATAAAATTCAAGAGAAAATGATAATTAGACTCCTCCATCCAAATTTTTTATCACTCTTATATTCTTTATCTTGTCCTTTGGATTGCCGGACGCAAAACTTTCCCACGCCCAAATTTCAGTCAATTCTATTTTTTCTGAAAAACCACCCGACAAAAAATAACATGATAAAATTAGTAAATTTCAATAATATTATAAAATTATATTTTTATCAATACTTAAATTCTTTTCATATTAATAAAGTAATTAAAAAACTATAGCTAACCAAAGGAAAATCAAAGATGCTTCTCCAAATTTTTCAACTCAATTTATCTTAGAATTTCATTGAAGTTATAATAACTCCTTTAATTATCCTATTCATATTTTAGCACATTCTGTAAGTTTAATTAAGCACACCAGTTTAGCTTAGGTCTATAGGTTTTGGTTTAGGTTCAATCTATAGATTTAGCAGTATTGGAAACCATCCCAAACCATTCCAGTGGTTCTCACTTGTTGGGATTTAACGACAACTTAATCAACTAATCATAACTCCTTTCTTATAGCCTTAATCTCAGTGTGGGTACATCAAATACCTGACAACATATAATATTGCGACTACATTTCAAACTATAAATTTAAATATGATCAGTAATAACACATATCATTTGAATAGGTTTAGACATCTCCTCTATAATAGACCAACATTTATGTCGTTAAATATGATAATAACGTTATTTATTAGAATAATGTACTACCAAATATTTATTTGACTTTAAATCTACATTAATCATCGGAGTGAATTAAGGATTCAATCTTTCCGAATTCCCAACATTTCAGTTACTATTTGAGCATTAGATGTTTTTCATTTCTTTACTAAGGATTCAAGATTCCTTATTAAATTATTTTTAAATTTTCAAAATTTCGGTTATTATTTGAGCGTTTAATGTATTTAATTTATTTGTTACCTGATCAGTCTCCTAGCTGGGTATAGCTAATTTATCAACATATTACCGAAACCAGAAATATTCTTTTCATGTATACTGCGTTACTTTTGACCTTAATACAAATATCAATCTAAACTAATTTTTAGCTATGATTTGTTAATTTAAAAATAGTTTTTATCAGTATTAGAACCTAATCTCAACTTTATTTTCCATTAAACTCACTTTTAGAACCTTAGTACTGCTAGCATTATATACTACAAATCGAAAGACCCAAACAAATAATAATTGCTCGAATTTTAATCATACACTTTTATCAAAACCAAAAACATACTATAATCCATCTGATTAACAAATTTTAAGATACCTCTTCGTATTCGTTGAAATTTACTACCTCTTAAAAGCACAAATAAGCCATCTTTTATGGCCTCCACGAATCGTAAACCTTTTCCTTGTACAGAAAAGTTCCCAAATAACTACAATGAACAAAAAAACTAGCCTACTATGAGTTATGAAATTGAAACAACATAATAATAAAACAAGGCAGTTATATAGGAGCAATGAGAAAATTTTAAATCTGATAATAATCTGATCTGTTTAGAATCTAATTTATTAGAAAGTGTATATATATTTTGGTTCATTTGATTATTATTAAAATCCGATTTGAATGTAGTAAAATTTATATATTTTATTTATAGAATAAATATAATTCCTTTTAAATTAATTTGCCATCTTTCTTTTACACATATCTATTATCTATTAATATTATAATTCCTACCGATTTTCATTTCATTTTTACAATTATATCCCCGATTTAATAAGTTCCTCTACTTTATTAAGGATATTCAAGTAATTTACTAATTCAGTCAATTAATTCAATAGTATTATAATATCTCACTCTTTAATGATTAAACCCCAACATCTAATTAATTAGAATATAAATATTAACTAATTATGCTTATATTTGATATTCAAATCTAATATAAACTATTTTAAGAAATAAATTATAATTTTCTAAATCAATCCATTTTATTTTCTTTATCTTGGGTTTTTTTTTATCAATATCAAAATTTTATTATTAATTTATATGCATTTGTTTTCTTTCAAACTAAAAGTGCAAAAAATATTTTTTTCACAAATTTTTCTATTTTATTTATCTTGGATTTTTTATTTGTCAATATCAAAGTTTTATTATTAATTTAAATGCATTTATTTTCTTTCTAAATAAAAGTGCGGATAATATTTATTCAGACAATTAATTCAAATCTATTAATATTATAATTCCTACTAATCCTGCATTTTATTTTTCCAATTATATCACCAATTCAATAATATGAATTCAAATAATTTACTCATTCGAGTAATTAATTCAATTGTATTATCATATCTCACTCTTTAATGATTGGACCCACTATCTAATTAATTATAATTTAAATATTAACTGATTATGCTTATATTTGATATTCAAATTTAATATCAATTCAACAACTTTCTCTATTTTATTATGGGCATTCAAGCATCTAATTCAATTTTCTAATAATAATAAAATTTAATTAAATTTTAGACAAATAACTATTATATATATGTGTGTGTGTGTGTGAATTTAGGCAAATAACTATTATTATTAAATTTTAGACAATTAATTCACGTTTGAATTAATAATTTAAAATAAGATAAAATTTTGTATTAAATTTCATGTATTTGGAAATCCTACATTATTTTCTATTTTATTAAATTTTAGAAAATAACTATTATTTATTTATATATATGAAAAATATATTTAATGATATCATTCATCCAACTGATGAGATTTATTTATATTAAATCCATATCCTAAAAATTTAAAATTAAACCATTAATTAAAATTAATAAATTATTTTATTGTAAAATAATTAAATTAATTAATTAATTAATTACAATAAATGAGATATCTTATAACAATTAATTAAAATAATTAATCAACCCATTAATTAATACAATATTAAACAATCAACTAATATCTATGTATTGACCAATTCGTTTACGTGTATATTTATACAATTAGTATAAATTTATTTAAAATTGTGTTAAAATTTGGTAATAATTGTAAAACTGTAATCATATATCATTGAAAAAAATCTAAATTTTGAACATGTGGATTGATTTAACAGAAAAAATACTTTTAATGATTTAATAAGATTTATGATATTAAACCATTAATTAATATAATATTAAACAATCGATATCTATGTATTGACCAATTCGTTTACATGTATATTTAAACAATTAATATATATGTATCTAAAAATATTTGAAAATTTGGTAATGATTATAAATTTGTAATCATATTTTATTAAAAAATTCTAATTCTTGAACATGTGTGTTGATTTAACAAAAAATGAAATGCTTTTAATGATTTAATAAGATTTATGAAAGTGTTAATAAGGTCAATTCTGATTAATTAACTTATTTTTTCTTTGATTAGACCAGTTTTTAAATAATTTTTATTGAAAATGATTTAAACTCAGTTTTAGATTAATAATAATAGTATACTACGTGTTTAATAACCGACTAAACACTCACAAAATAAATATAGGTTTGTAATTTTATTTAATAAAAAATAGTATATATAGATACATATAATATTAAAATTTATATATAATAATAAAACACAATTTTAATGTTCACGCGAAGCACATAAAAAAAATCTAGTTTATATTATAAAATCTACAATCGAGGTTAGCAAAATGACTTTATAAGAATTAATTTTAAGTTTTTAACAAACAAAAATAAAATAAAATAATGAATATCAAGAAAATTTTAGCCGTTATCATATTATTTTTGATATTTTTTTTTTTTGAAACTATTTTTGATATTTTTCTAATTATTCCAATAGTAATAATTTTTCAGTAGGCGAAGTTTGAGGCTATTATAAAATTTGACTAATATCAAGGATAAATGCAAAAATTGAACAAAAAATGTCCATGAATCTCCTCTCAAGAATCAAGATTCATGGGTTTCATCACCACAACCAATCTTCACCAATTCATTCCTATCTCTCTCCTCCCCACTTTCTCTCTCTACAACCTCTTGATCAAAAATCCAATCTTTCATTCTCAACTCCCAAGCTAAAAAATGTCAGGGTTTCTAATCTTGGACAAGCCTCGTCACAATACACTGAGAATTTCAAGAAAATATTTTATGGGGATGACTTGACTGTGGGTGGAGAAGCTTATAATAAGACACTGAGATTAGTGGAGTGCTCCATGTTTGCTGCACTTGGTGGTTTAGCTTATATTATCAGCAGCTCTCTTGCTATTGAGGTAAAACAATGTACATACAACTAGTTTTTGGTGTATATATAGTCCCTCCGTCTCGAAATAACTTTTGTCAGTACACATAATATATAATTAAAAAAAATAAAAATTAATATCTAATCAACTTTAAAGTTTATTTTCAGTTTTTGAAAAATGTTTAATTTATGGTCGTGAAGAAGTCAAACAGGACACTTACTTTGGGAGATGGACAGAGTATATACACAGAGATTAGTTGTGTATGCATATTTTGTTTACACATATTTTGATTGATGTATGCAAGTAAACCGCATTTGGTATTGCGGATATACTGAAAGACAAACAATGTACATTGGACAGAATTATTTTGGATGTTTTTTCGCCTTGCCAATAGTATTCTCCTCTATGAGATGGGGTTTAGCTGCTGGCAGAAAAACCATGGTTTGTTTGTCCATTTATCTCTTTCGAAGTTTCTTTTAATATTGAGTAATACATGTATCACAGATGTTAGTTGAACATCACAGTGTTTTCGTATATTGCAGGTTGCAACTGCTATATTATTATTTGTTTTAGCTGGTCCAGTTAAAGCCTTAACTTATCTGGTTAGCACTTTTTTCACTCCTGCAATCTCATAAAGTAGAAAATCACATTTTCTTTTTACTAGCTTTTATCAGGAAAAGATTGTGATTTGCTCTGTTTGGTGTTCCTCTTGATTACATTGAGACGAAGGCATCTGGTACAGGTTTCACAAATATTTGTAATGGCTTGGTCCTTTAAAATCTTACCATCAGTTTGTTAGATTTACTATGTAGGGAAACTGTTAATTTACCTTGTTGGTTAATGGCTCTTCAAAGTGTCGTCTTAANAATGGGAGAATCATTGTTTCCTTATTGATATATAGGATACTAATATATAAGATATACTGCTGCATAAGTGTAGTTGATTTTGGTTTATAAATATCTTAATTATATTTTTACAAACTTCTTCGCAAATTTCTCTCTCAAACGACTTGCGTGATTCTTTGAAAGTTTGAAATCTATTGTTTTTGGTTTTCTCTTTTGTAAAACTTGCAATAACCATCGCCAAAAGTATCATAAAATGGATGTGGATAGACCATGTTTTTCTATCTTGTCTCCTAATATATTATAAGATCAAATTCATAATTGATATTTTTAGATCACTTGCTTCCACTTTTATGATTTACAGGTTAAGGGCGAGTTGGGGGCTTTCAATCGGTCTGTCCGCAATGGTAGTGCTATTTCCTTGCTGCATTAATTTATGGACTTCTTAAAAACTACAGTTGTAGGCTATAACAGTAGTCTTAAAGTAATGCTCAATAGATATACATTTATTTGAACTGCAGGCTCGAGCTTTGGGTGCCTCATGTTATGTTGTGATGTTATCGTTCTTGATCAAGGAGAACATTTTTGCTCTGGTAAATTAGTACCTTTCTTGCCCCTCTACTTTTATAGCTGTGATTGTGAGACCACTATTTTACTTATTGAATTTCCTTGCTCTGTAGATCACAATAAATGTTCATGCTTCTCTCACATATATCCTAACATCATTGGGTTTTCACACAATTCCATCAATGTACACTATATACGTCATCTTTGGAACTCTGGTATGCCCGCTTATATTACACTCTCAGATATCATTCTCTTCACCTTCTTATTGTTGATATAATAGTCCATGATCTCTCTCTCTCTCTCTAAATAGGTTTTAATCAACAGTAGCTTCTTCGTGTTTTTGCTCCATCTTCTATATTCTGTATTCTTCACTCGGCTTGGGATGAAAGAATCACTAAGCTTGCCAGGATGGTTGGAGAAGGCGCTATGATGTAAAAGTTGTACTTACTGAAGAGAGATTTATTCAAGAAAGAGTTTACAAACATATTGAAACTTGTCCATAAATTTGCTATGTTAAAAAGTGCATTATTAATTTAATTTAATTTAATTTTTGCAGTAAACACCGTGGTTAGTTGAAGTAAGTGCTGCACGATTTGCACAAGATAACAGATTCTAATTCTCAAAAATCACCATCTTATGTCATTAGTCAAAAGTAAAACAGGCACTGGTTACTTGTAGGCTTACAAAATTTAAAAATGTTAGAAGTTATGCAAATGGTAATGACCGATCCAAAAAATCATGAAGCATAGATAATATTGCCATATTGGTGATAAATGTATAGGGTTACAGTCAAAGCCAACTTTCCAAAGAGATTACGAAGGGCAGTTTCACCTCTATGCTGAAGCAACATACTACACAAAATCCTACAAGGAGGTATTACTATCAATGGGTTTTCCATATATGGATATATGGATGAGGAATGAGATGTCATGAATGGCATATAGCCAAGTATAAATACAATGAATCACAGAACCAATCAGATCAAATTATTATGCTAGATTTTCTACTGCATTCTCCACGAACCCTAAATTTTCATTAATCGACCAAACATACTTCTCCACTGCATTTCACAAACAAACCTTTCATGCCAGTCGGCCACCTAATAGTAGTGAAGGCAAGCGAAAATATTTTTACTTCGGCAGGAAAATAGAAAGCAACTCCAAAGTTGTGACAAGTACCATAAAGAATGCTGGAGTATAAAGCACAAAAACCTGAATCTGAGGTTCCTAAAGTAAAGATCAAGTGCACATTCTCAAGCCTCCTTTCTTGTTATTCTGTACATTATCACACTAGTAAGATACTTGGAGATAAACAAAGGTGGTTCAAGGTAAAACAGAATGGAATTATGATGAAATAAGATTTAGGACCCTTTCAAGTTAATTAAAGATTCTGCATATATGTCAACAATGGCATATATGCAGAAAAGATTCTTTGAACAGTGCTACAAGTCAGCTTTCTGCAAATTATAACCCCCCCGACAAATAACTCCGAGATTAAAAAATGAACTAAAACACAGCATTATTTACCTGAAGCAGTAGATTCCAAGAGCAGTTGTTATTTCATGGATAACTGAAGTTGCAAAATGCAGATAAAGAGCACCTGCATTCAGTTAAAATTAATTATCAGGTCCAGGAAATATGATGATCTATCAAGCTTCTTGCAAGAACAATTATTGAATATAGTAAAAAACAAAAGCGAAGACGGTCAAAAAAACAGATACAAGCCTGAATAACAGATGTGCACTAACTTATGTTGACACAGTATTTTCAAAGATTCTTGAAGTTGGAAATCATAGTCACTAAAAACCATTTAAGTAAGTTTAAGGAGCAAGTTAGAAGTATTCATACCTGTGTATAGACAGTAACCAAGGAGAACCCATTTCTCTTCAACCAATGGAATTCTGTATCAAAGTACAATTTCCAGACAAGTAGAAAAATCACTTAGTCTGTAATAACACTTAAAACATTAATTCGTTCTCAACGAAGAGTAAATAGAAACTTCCCTTTTAAAATTTAGGTCGCATTAGTACTCAGATTTATAGGATGTTAGCACATACCCATCATTTAGTCCGGCACTGAGTGTATTCGCAATGGCAAACGGGAGATATAACAGTGACTGCAAATTGTAGCATGGTTCATATAAAAAGATTAGTCAATTACAAGGACATAAGGTCTATCTATTCAGCATTTCTCAAGGAAGATTTCTTTCATCTAAAAAAACTATGATTCTGAAACTGTTATATATGTTCATAGTTTGGGAGTTCGAATTATAACTACACAAAAGGTCTAAACTTAAGAGGGTCGTCTGACATTAGAATACGGACTCGACTAAAATATATACTACACAGAAATTTCTGTGGTAGACATATTATAGCTTGTTTTACTAACAAGCACCTATTATCTTCTCATATATTCTTATGTATCTTAATAAACATGGATATATTCAGCATGTTAAAATAATTCATAATATAACACATAATGCAACATTTTCTCATCGAATTTAAGCAAAGCTTAAATCCTAGACTGCGCAATGCATGAAGTAGATGTGACATAACTTATAATTGTCCCAGAAATAAAGTCAATATGCACAATTGCACCAACAGTAAATTAGTCACATCTCATCTCAGATTGTAAAGACGAAAAGATGGTTCAGCATATTCAAGCCGTACAAAAGACATTTTAACCAGATACACCTGAGAGCTCATATTCTCAGATGGGACAGCTGGCTAGGATGCCAACAAAAAGAGTGAAAGTGGCCAATTTTTTTGACTTTGAACAAAATTATTAAGATCNTATATGGATAGTTCACCATTATATCATATGGAGACAGATAATCCCTGCACAAAAGATGATCCTTTTCAGATCTGAATATGCACGCCCCAATACAAAATATACGTCTGAACAAACAAGTTTGGTAACCCTCTGAACAAATATTATCCGTACTCTGGTTAAATATTCGTCTATCGAGATTTACAAANACAGATAATCCCTGCACAAAAGATGATCCTTTTCAGATCTGAATATGCACGCCCCAATACAAAATATACGTCTGAACAAACAAGTTTGGTAACCCTCTGAACAAATATTATCCGTACTCTGGTTAAATATGTGTCTATCGAGATTTACAAACCTCAATGCTAAGCACTCTCCTTAATTTAAAATAAAAGCAATTTTGCATTCTATCAAACACATTATATATTCACATGTGGATGTTTAGTATATTGAAGAAGAAAATATCCTAGTAGCTTCCAGGTAGAGGATAATAGCACAGAAAGACTTACCAGATCAAGATCCCTGCCATTAGCACCACAAATGGGTAAAGCTGCGGGGAAAAAAAATCTTTTTATATATATGAGCGATAGGACGAACAGTATTTATTATAGAGTAAGCATACCATTGCCAAAGCTAGAAGCATGCTTCCTTTTCTTGCCTGGACAACTTTATAAACATTTTGCACGCTGTACAGAACATAACACCATGTAAGATTACACATAATCTCATGAACTGTTTGTCATACAAGTTTAGGCAGAAAGACACTGTTGTCTGCGAAAAAGTATGTTCTGCATTTTTTATTATCGAATCCTAATCTCATTATATTGGTAATAAAGTATAGAGGAATTACTTGAATGTCAACGTCGGAATAACAGCAAAAGTAATCATCATATACAATACTGCTCGATATGTTGGAACTTCTGAAGTAAGAGACACATGAACAAGTAGCAATTATATATTAATAATCCAATTCTTTCGCATGGTTAAAGATCAAAATTAACAGTAGTAATTGCTATACAAATAAAAGTAACTACTCAAATACTACTGCAAACTGCAAAGGGTTGAAGTAGAATTAAAGTTGTGCAAAAGCACCATTCACCAAGTACAAGCAAATCATAATTAATTTATATAGTAGCTGATTATTCAGACAAGCACATGCATGTGATCCATTACCACTTAAAATTGGGACCCAATTCAAGAACGGCAGAGATTTTCCAAACTGATTGGCCCACCACTCGGCCCCTAAAACAATAAGTCAAGAAATATTATTACATTGACATCATGCAAGGGTGTAACAGAGTAAACTTGCTAAAGTGTGTATCTATATGATTATGAACGTAATAAATGTATAGCAAAGTGAGCATACCAACTATAGCTGTAAAGATATGGCCCACATATATCAGCATGAGACCCTCTGTAGGTCCATTAACTACAGGAAGGATTAGTGTATTGGTGAAAAAGCTGCAGAACAGAAGAATATCAATAACTTACTCAGAACTATCATGCACTTGTGCAATAACATCACCTTATTCTAGCATTTAATAACAACTCATTAGTGTGGTAAAATACTACACATATATCAAGAGTTCAAGACCATAAAAAACATATACACATAAATCAAGAGTTCAAGACCATAAAAAGAACCAACAGAACATTGACAAAGTTTTTGGGTCCAACCATGAAACTGTCCCAAACAGCAACAATCACGGATACCCATTGCGGAGGTAGGAACTCGAGTCAGGATGGACTACATTATAATTTAACATGTATAGTTCTAT
Source organism: Oenanthe javanica (assembly GCA_008931105.1). Lineage (NCBI taxonomy): Eukaryota > Viridiplantae > Streptophyta > Magnoliopsida > Apiales > Apiaceae > Oenanthe > Oenanthe javanica. Next base: position 7,560 of record QRFB01000224.1, on the reverse strand, counting down.
ACATGACAGATCTCAAAAAATTATATTATGTGTTATAAACTTATAAAATTGTACATAAAAGACTAAAAGAAAAGATATGAAGTATTATACGCAGCATTTGTCATTTGTAGAATTAGTTTTTTTCTATTTGAATCATCTCCAACTGGTATATGATTACAACAACAAAAAAACACTTATAATTTTTCTAGAATTGGATAAAAATAGTAAATAATCAATTATGCTATCAGAATGTTAGAAACTTAGAATTTGACAGAATAAATTAAAGATGTAATCATGTTTTACAAGTGAAATTAATACAACGATTTTTATGTGCAATTATACACATTTCACATTTAAAACAACTGATATAAAACAAGAAAAGTCAAAACAAATACAGCAGGTGCAATATAACTTCTAAATTTTATTTTAAACCTATTTGAAAAGTGAGGGTATGCAGTGGCACAGGCTCATTAATACGTTCCTCCACTCCTGCTGATATCTAACCTCAAACACATAGGCTCATGACAAAAAAATTGCAAATTCGAATACAACAAGCCAGTATCATAAAGAGCACTTACTGTTCCCATGTGGCACCATAAAATGGAACAGCTGATATCACCCAAAACCAGAAAGTATCTTTCCCACACATGGCAGTGCTCCCAAAGGCTAACGCCTCAAACTGAAAAGTTGTTGGCAAAACATGACTGTCCACTAATACTCGCTAGTTGATTAAATAATTGAAAAGAAATACATACACACGTGCACACTCTTTCAGGTCAAATTGCCTAGTTTTAATATTAAAACATTCAATTTTTTTTAATTTTTATATTTCAATAAATTTGTCCATTGTGTAGCTGAATAAAGTTCACAGTTATTATATCTTGTTCCATGTTTATAAAAATGTAATAGAACACAGTTATGGAAAAAAGTAAATTTGACCAAAAAAATTGTAGAACGGAACAGATAGGTACGTACAGTACATGCAAGTGCATCACATCCTGCAATATTATTTACTTATTAGTACCAACAAAAAGAAATTTGCAAGAAAGAAAGAAAAGAATCAGTAGAGCAGCATGTACAGATAAAATCACCATGATCAAAAAGCTCTCCCAATGGACTAGAAGAATTGGTCCTTCTTGCTTGCTTACCATCCACAGCGTCAAAAGTCTAAAATGAAATAAAAGCATCAAAAGGCGATTGGGATCATTATCTTACTGCAACAAAGTACGTCATAACAGTTCACACACATTACTGATAGATAATAATTAATTTGAAGGCGACAGAGAGCAAAAGCAGAATGACTTTGGGTTTTGGAAGTCTTTTATTATCTGAATCTTAATGCAATCATTAACCTTGTAAAAATTAAACATAAAATGCAAAATAATACATAGCGCATGTATATAAATGTCAAAGTATTAAACAAACCTGGTACAGAAAAAGTAGTAGTCCATGAGCAACATGAACCCATCTAGGTGGAGGGGAATCTAACTGAGGTGAATATATCTGTAGACGATGATTATAAATTAATTTGCTCAGGAAGCACACATAAAAAAAATGACTTGTCTATGCTAGAAAATATGCAGATATAATTCATATATAATAGCTTGAAAATTCAAATGAATATAATCTGAGGAAATGAAAAAAAATTAAACTTCCACTCACAAAGCCAAGGGAAGCAGAAGTGACCAAGAACATAGATCCCACGAGAGTAATCTGGCAAAAGACAACAAAAAAGATATTTGGTCAAGTAAACCTGAAAAAAGGTTTCCCCGAGATTAAGAAACGTGAAAAGCTAATATATTTAGAAACGACGCATACCATATTGGGTCTGGAATAGCAACCGGTTACATGTAAAAGAAATAAGAACAGAGTAGTTAGTTACTTGGATAACAAAGGAAATGAGAAAGTAATATTGTATATGGCTCAAATAAAAAAGGATAAGCACCACATGCTAAATGCTAACATGTTTGGGGTTGGTTAAAATTTGTTTCTCGAATCGGGCTGTTTGTGTGTGCTCATTTTTGTGGGTTTAAAATTACTTTATGGTTAAAAATTTGAAGTACCTTAGATGTACTTTTTTGAGTTTGCAAATGAGTCGAACAACATGAACACAATTTTTAAGTTTGGTTCATAAATGAGCCTAACTTCAGCGTTCAAACAAGTTCGATTATAATATTCGTGAACAAGTTCTAGGTTCTATGTTCACGAGTGTGAACAAGTTTGACATAATCAGTTCGTGAAAATGTTTTGTAAACACATGTTCATAAACATTTGTGGGAAATAATAAATCATTGTGTATATATTTTATACAAATTAATTAACTAATTTGCTTACTCATTTATCATTTGCTTTTGTTGAACTTATACATATTTTTATTAATATTAATTAAATCGTAATATATACTATATTGTAACTCGAACTTGTTTGTGAACAACATTTTTCACTAACGAGTCAAACTCAAACAAAATATTTGGCTCGATAAGAATTCGAGTTTGAAAAATTTTAAACGGTATCAACATGAACAATCTAGGGTTCGGCCCAGCTCCGCTCATTTACACCACTACATAGGATTTTCTAAAAAAATATTATCACTAATAAACTAGCTTAGAAGCCCACGTGGCTGAGAGACTGTTATCACTAATTATGTGGACAAAATAATCAATAAATTATTTTGTATATATTATTCAGCGATAAAATTAGTTGCAAATTTGCAATTGATCAGATATTTTTATTATATTAGGTAGGTAGATCATGAGGGCTATTTCAGATATGTGTTGAGACGATCATAAGAGGAGTTGGTTTCATTCATTTATTATTATGGTAGTCTATAGTAATGGGAAGCAGATATAAAGAAGAATTGATGGCTTCCGCAAGCCGGCCGATTTCCTTTCAAAAACCTAAATGCTCAACCTAGTTGCCTCCAGCCTTCCAACTATTCATAGACTAGTCCAACGACTTAACCATGATAAGGATTAATTTTATCTTTTGTTAAGATTGTACTTGGCTTCCAGGTAATAAAATTCTAAAGTAAACTATTCTAATTCTCATTATTAATCAAAGTTAAATACCGGAATTATATGAATATTGAATATTTTGGAAAATATATACAAAATTTTGAGTGCTACTACCGAGACAGGTTCCATCCCTATTCTTAACCCTTTATCTACCTATTGGCCTACATCAAAAAACTTCCACAGTTTATGTTTCAACCCTATGCTTACATATTCACGTTGATTCCATTTCTGTTAACATACACGGATAAAAAGGTAATCCATTTTAAGTTAGCGACTCTGCAGCTATCCGATAAATATATCAAGCAACTGTAATGCAAAAATACCACACACTATGACATTTAAAAGGTGAACGCAACATAAACTACCAACCTAACAAACAAAGCATTAACTCTAACACGGGTAGTACCAAAACTACACATAACTACAATCAAGAACTCCCAAATACTTATACAACGATACAAACAATTAACAATCAAAAATTGAGAAGACTTACGGCATCCAAAGTGGAAAGAAGGTAACACATCTAGTCCAAAAGGGTTGAAGGATATATTTAGCAACATAAGAGTGATCAACCCCACTGTACTTATGTTTGTGTAAGGCAGCAACACCATGAGCCCCTATATAACCCATCTCTTACTCCCTATAATTTTCACTGCCAAAATATGAAAAAATCAAACAACAATAAAATTTACAACCCAAAATACAGTGACATAATTACATATATTAAAAATCAAGAAAACAAACATTAAAATTATATATAACCAGGTAACAAATAATATACAGATCTGTGAATGAATTAACACATATAAATATATTTACCTGATTGAAATGCAGGATGGAATAAAATGAGAGCAAAAGGTGTATATGTATATGTGTGTGTGTGTATGGGAAGGGAATATTAATATTGTATGTATAAGTTAAAAGGGGAGGGGGCACAAGATATTTTTTGTTTCGTCTCCCGCCCTAAATAATGGAGATGAGTTGTGTAACGGGGAAGACAAGGGTTGTGTAAAGCGACGTCGTTAGGTGGTGATATGATTTATGACAAGTTGAGTACTTGGGTTATTGCAAGTGCGGTTGTGCGTGTTTGAGTGTCATGCAGGAGTACTCATGTTCCGTGTCTTGGAGTTCGTGATTTTATGGGACTTCGTGTCCCTGTTCCCTTTCTTGTTTTAACATTAGTTTGGGATCCAATTTTAACTTGTTTGACCGTTTATGAATCGATAGTACCAACTTTAGGCCCGTGACGACTTATAAAATTAAATTAAATACATATTTGTTTACTATTATGTATTCATATTTTAAAAAAAAACTAGTTTTTTACTCCTTGTATAAATAACTAAATAATCATTTTTAAAGTATTTTTTACGTGAAAAATCATTTATTAGAAAAATTAAAAATTAAAAATAAGATTCACATATATTCATCATGGATATGTTTCATTAATTGTTAAAAATCTAAAAATCTTTAATATTGTCGATTTTTTTAAATTCAATCAAGTTTACAATGTTGTTCCGGTATCCAGAAAAAGAATAAAGATAAATTTAAAACTAGAAAATTCATGAGGTGATAAGAGCAATTTTGCTCGAAAATTTACTTTACTTTATTTCTAAATTGTCAAAATTTTAGGTTGATATCTTAATTAATAAATAATTTATAAATTAAAATATATATTCTAAATTATAAACTTATACGAGCTCACGGGCTTATATAACATTCATGAATCATGTCTCAACTAAAAGTAGAATTTTGCATTTTTGTTACCGCAATTTTTCATTGGACAACACTGAACGTCGGATTAGGTCCATTCAACCCAATATGTATTATTAGAACTAGTCGTCCTAGCCCACGTATGTGATATCATCTGGTCCAGCCAATATAATACGCTTCTGGCTGTATGCTAGCCCACATATCATCTGGCCTTACTTGTGAAATCAAGCGAAGGACAGTACATTTTTTTTAAGCTAGAACATATATGGGCCTTGTTTGGCTAAGTCAAAAATTATNGATTTTTTAAATTCAATCAAGTTTACAATGTTGTTCCGGTATCCAGAAAAAGAATAAAGATAAATTTAAAACTAGAAAATTCATGAGGTGATAAGAGCAATTTTGCTCGAAAATTTACTTTACTTTATTTCTAAATTGTCAAAATTTTAGGTTGATATCTTAATTAATAAATAATTTATAAATTAAAATATATATTCTAAATTATAAACTTATACGAGCTCACGGGCTTATATAACATTCATGAATCATGTCTCAACTAAAAGTAGAATTTTGCATTTTTGTTACCGCAATTTTTCATTGGACAACACTGAACGTCGGATTAGGTCCATTCAACCCAATATGTATTATTAGAACTAGTCGTCCTAGCCCACATATGTGATATCATCTGGTCCAGCCAATATAATACGCTTCTGGTTGTATGCTAGCCCACATATCATCTGGCCTTACTTGTGAAATCAAGCGAAGGACAGTACATTTTTTTTAAGCTAGAACATATACGGGCCTTGTTTGGCTAAGTCAAAAATTATGTACATTTTTTAATTTATAAATTATTTATAAAATAAGTCAAACGAACCCATCAAACCCATGTTCGATTGTTTGGTGCGTAAATGGAGAACAGTTATCATTAAAACAAAACAAATCCGGTGTCGTAACACTGCAGTAGCTGGATAGGATTACTAAGAATATGTAAATAAATGTATAGAGCTCGATATTGTTCATTGTAGCGTAGATCTCATCAGAACAAATATAAATATGTACATGTAATAAAATAACGGTGTTTGTGACTAGACAAGGTGCATCTTATCTTGGACTGTATTAAAGAAGAAAAATAAGAGAGGAGGGAGAAAAAGAAAGGGCCACATATCTCGATGAAACGACTTTCCGGAAAAAACGAACATTGCCAGAATCTAAAATTTGTCTCTTTTCATTAGTCCATCTGCTCCACTACCACTCCACGACTCCACCCACCACACCAAAGTATTTTTATTATTATAGTCTTAACACACGTACACTTTGACAAATAATTTGGACCAAGGAAAGTGCGATTTTTGGGCAGCCAAAGAATATCATCATTTTCATCGAAAATTCGGGTCTCACATAAATACAAGGGTATTCAAGGTTGTGTTTTGTTGATATATAATTTATGAGGAAATTTAATTAGTAAAAATTAAATTAATATTTTAAAATTTTGAATTTATATATTTATTTGAATATTTTGAAATTTAAATATAATTCAAATTTCAAATTATTATGTTCATTTATTAAAGTTTCGAAACGGCCACAAAGTTATTTGAAAAGATAAATTCAATCTGTTTAAGTCATCTTTCGATAAAATTTTATGTTGTTTCTAAATCTGGGTAAAATTAAATATACCAAATTAGATATCAAACAAGTATAATATTTACATTTTATATTTATTTTATATGATATATGATAAAAAGATGTTCCATTCAAATTTTTATTTAAATATTTATTATAACTTTACACCGTCTTCCCCTCACTGAAATTCAAATTCGAGATCGGTAGAAAAATATTTAACTTTTTTATTCCTAATATGCTTAGAGGGCAGGGAGAAAGCATAATGAAATTTCCCATGGAAAAAGCCAAATAGCCTGCCAAAAGATTCTAAAAAGGATGCCATTTATTGGTCTGCATTTTGAAAAGCCTTTTTATTTACAAGAATCACGCATGAAATTGGAATACTGAAAAGAAGTACATCCATATTTTGGGATGCCCATCTCGTGACTTTTCCTGCCTCGTTCGTAGTTTGTCGTTGGATTCTACCTGGAAAAATTAAGAAAATTCTCATAGCTATGTTTGGTGGAAGAAAATTGAAAAAGAATATAAAAGATGTTGAAGAACCAAGAAAGTGGTGTTTGGAGTTCTTATAGCGAATTTTATAAAACACATTTTTTAAACATATTAAACCAAAAATATGTATGCACAAATCTTGTAAAAGATAATTAACTGACAATTACTTATATCGATGTATACATCTTGTACAAAATATATATCTCATAAAAAAATAATTACTAGCAATTGTTTATATTATGTTCATAATACTTTTAAACAAAAAAAGAATCTTCTTTGTAAATAATTTTTTCCAGAAGAAAAGGGAAAAAAGGAAAAATAACTAGGAAGAAGTCGAAGAAGTTATTTATAATTTTACTCACAAAATTCCCTTGTGCTTTAAAAAATTAAAATCAATATATTATTATTTTAGGAAAAAATTGGTATAACAATAATTATAAAAGTATTTTGGAATCACGAAACAAAAGTCCTGGTCCAAACCTGTTTGGCGTGGAAGGCTATCATGGACGGTAGTGATTTCACAGAGCTAATTGTCTTTATATATATGATTTATGTTAGAGATATCGGGTTTGTTTGACATATATTATAAGTAATTTATAAATTACAAATTGTATGCAATTTCAAATTTATAAACTACTTGTATGATTTTCCAAACAGCGCCATTAACCGGTGAGGGGCTCCATAGCATTCGAATCAGTTGAAAGTATCAAGTGGAGTGAGCCTTTTAAGTCAAAATAACTTTAGCTAA
>QRFB01000223.1:106426-117288 GCA_008931105.1 Oenanthe javanica | reverse complement strand
ATTTTAAGTTTTGAGATACATTTATACAAATCATATTTATGTAATAAATATAACAATTTTTTTAAAAATAATAATGATAATAAAATTTAAATCATGGCTTGGAATCCAACCAATCTTTTCAATTATAGATTGTTTTATTTTGTTTTAGACATGTACATGCTCTAATTTGATTTTTGTTTTTTTAAAATTATTTATACTAACTTGATTAAAAAAATACAATGATTTGGACTAATCCCGTTCATAAACACCCCTAATTGTTACATAATAAAATTATTACTCGGCATTATTCATCACAAGGAAGCAGATAAAAATCAATGGTCAGAATTGATAAATTAAAACACCTTTCAGGGCGGAAAAAGAGTTTACAATCGACCGATGGCCTTTGTCAGTAAACATTGAGGGGCTGGATCATTTTTTTTTGACTAATTTGACTTATAGTCTTATAAATGAGTATGTGTTTTAAGAAATTCTCGGGGTGAGTCAAAGTCGAACCAGAAACTGGAACAAAAGAGGATAAGCCCTTAACCACTTGGGCTATCCAATCGTGCTCAGGGGCTGTGCCACTTTAGTTGCACTCTATGTTGTCTAAGTTTGTAGATCATTAATTAATGTTGTCGTAATTTTTTGTAATGATTAAAAGATATATATATATAAATAAATAACTATATATTTTAAATATTTATTTACTTAATTTAAAAGTTATTTAAAATGTAATACATTGGTCACATAGACAATTTTTAAAAGTTATTTAAAATGTAATACATTGAGTCACATAGACAATTTTTAAAAGTTATTAACTATTAAAATGTTTTTTTAAATAAATATTGTTAAATTGATATGAAAATAAAATAAAATAAAATTAAAAACTAGTATATATAAAATTTTTGATAAGAATAGTCGACTATTGAATTTCTATTTGGAGATGTTATTTAGATAAAAATAGTATTATACACGAGACACATTCGCAAGATACATGGAATGGTCTAGCATTTGCAGAAAATAAGGAACAAGATGTTGAACGTTGACTAAAAGCATCAAAATATACATAGAACTGCTCATTTGGTTACAGGCTCGCACGTCGCCAGAGATATTGATTGTTGTAAAAAGTTCATTTGAGAAAAGCCATGTAAAAACAAACATAACATGACAACAAAAATAATAGTCACATCTTAAATTATTTGTTTATTTTAAACTTTATAACGTATATATTTTAAGATAATTTAAAATATTGTATGCATAATTATATATGTTATTTTTAAAAAGAAAATGTTGGGAAATAAATGATGCTGTCAAAGAATAACATAACACAGTTTATGCCAAAGAAACTGTCATTTACTCTATCACATAATACTTGATTCAGAGTTTACTCTAAAAGAGAATTCTCAAATCTGACAACCGATAGGAGTTTATCAATCAGAGTTTATGAAGAAAATAGTTAAATCAGAATATGATTACGATAATGAAGAAAAAATCCAAATACAAGTCTATTGCCTTATTGAAGCTATTCTTTTTATAATCTGTTTTGTAATTAATTGTAATTGTGTCTATATAAACACACACATATGTTAACATTATTGCAACTTTCAAGTCTTATTTTTCATAACCTAGCAGCTCTTGAGAACAATGGATTTCTCGAGAGAGTTTTGTATTCAACCTCATTATCATTAATACAAAACAATGTTTATTTCTACATACTTGTGTTCATAATCGATTTACTTGATACTATTATATTCAACCCCGTTTTATAATAGATAATCATCTCGGCAAACAGAAAATTTGTAAATAAAAATTTAATATTTAATTTTTTTACATTTTTTTAAAAATAATTTACTTAACTATATATTTAATATACTTTAAAATACGTATAGAGAGTATTCATATATAAGAAGATCCTCCCACTTGTTCGTTTTTTTTTTATTTTTAAATTTTAGTGTTTCAAGATGCTTTAACACATAATTATTAAATGGTAAATTATCTAAAATATTATTTTTTTAAAGTTTTTTTTACGATTTTACCGTCTTCTAATTTTTTTTACAAAAATATGGTTTGCAACAAAAAACAATGCAATTTGTTTTTCAAAATGCAACCATAAATTAATTATTTTTACTAAATTTTAAAATTACATTTGTGTTGATTTCGATTAATTTCAATTGCAAATATGATTGCAAAGATGCAAACCATATTTTTACAAAAAGTATTCAAAAAATGGTATTTTTCCAAATTTCTTTACAAATATCATTTTTTTGTAAAATATTTAAAAAAAGGGTCAGTATTTTTACAAAAAAAATTATCCTTAAGTATTTTTCAAAAAATTCCTAATTAAATTTAATTTTTTAAAATTCTTTTATTTTTCAAAATAAAATAAAATATAATGTTCTTAATAAAAAAAAATTTAAAAACAACAATTTCAAAAAAAAACAAACACCTTAAAAAAGGGAGATGTAGTAGTAAATTTTTGTATATTTTATTAATAAATATAATCATAAAATAATAGTGTTCCACTTGAAAATCTTTACGTGACAAAAATGTTGTTGCAAAGTTGGTCTGAGGTAATGACAGTAATAAAGAGAAATCATGTTCCCTCCGTCTCATAATTCTCGTCTGATTTTAATTTTTCAAAGTCAATTTTTTTTAACTTTAACTAATAATTTAAAAATATTTATTTATAATTTTACGACTTTAAAAATTGATTCATAAAATAGAATAGTTAAATTTTATTATAATATTTTTTTAAAAATATATACATATATATATTATAATATATTTAATTTTTTTATTAAAATTGATTAATTTGACTTTAAAAAATCAAAACGAGAACGGAGTGAGCAGTAGGTATATGAAATGATAGTTCATCATCCCACGACAGGGACGATGAGAACTTCGAGGTTGCTGTCATCAACCTCTGCACATCTGAATTGAATATTTATATTTGCTCTTTCTCCCGAGAATAATGAAGACAAATGCTGTATGAATTTCTAAATTACTTATAAAATACTGTAGTAGTATTATTTTTCATAAAGTACGGAGACCACATACAGATTCCAATAAAAAGATTTACAGCTAGCTAAATCTGTTCATTATTTTTCTCATCTTGGATCCCTCTTCATCGACCTTATCTTCCTCCTCAGTCCTCAACACACACACACACACACACAATTACACAAGTACTTATGGAGGAGTGCAGGCCAAGTTTTCGAAGTTCAGCAGGAGAAAGAAGGGTGGAGATAGTGAGCGGGAAAGTGGTTACAGGGAACCTGCAGATGTATTCATCGCCTGATATGAGTATGATGAGCACCACATCCACCAGGGTGAATAGGCTGAGTCAGGTGGCGTCTTCATCGCCTGCAAAGCCCTGGGGGTTTAATGATCCTGAGATGAAAAGGAAGAAGAGGATAGCTAAGTATAAAGTTTACACCATTGAAGGCAGATTCAAAGCTTCTTTCAGAAATGGATTTCGTTGGATCAAGAACAAGTGCTCTGAGTTCATCCATGGCTATTGACTTTTATTTATGCATTGAGGTGTTATTGTCGATTCTGATGTGCAACCTATAACTTTTCTTCCAATAGTAGATTGGATTTTTAATGTCTCATTCTTGATTTTATGTAATTTCTTATGATTTGCTTAATTAAATTACTTTCTTGGAAGAGAAAATTAAGTACTGTACTGTAAGTAATTTCACGATTAACAAGAAGAAATGAGATCTAAACCCATTGATTTGAGTATATTTGTTACACCAAACAAATCATTTTGATTACTAAAATACCAATAAATTATTTTCTGAAATTGATAATTTCCAGGTTTGTATAGGTCAAGTTGTACCCAAGAGAGCTCTTTAAGTGGGAAGAGTTCTGATATATGTACACCCTAAATTTATTCTTCTACACCCTCATTTATAATTGAACTAAAATAACCTTAGATTTCATATGACATTCATTCAATATAATATCCTTTTTTTACCATCAAGACTTCAATTACATTTTTTTTTAATTTTCGCAATACATTTTTAAATAATAATAAATTATATTAACTTGTTAATTTGAAATTTTAATTCTAATTATAATATTCATATATTTAATTAAATTTTATTACACGTGTTTCTAACCTACTATGAAATGTAATTTAAAAAATAAGCACGTAAAGTTATTTAAGTAACAAAATGCTATTAACAAAAATCAAGAATAAATCATTTATATTAAAATAATATATATTATAATTATTTTTATAAATAACATTTATTCTACTAATTTTTTAAAGTTTCAAACTTCTATTACGAACAAAACTATTTTCAATAATTCATTTTTAATGAAACTTTTTTTTACTGAATTTTTTTTCAAATTAACAATTGATATATTAAAATATATTATAGACTTGTGTGACTAAATTATTATTATTTGGAATTAAAAAAATGTATACTAATTTTATGTGTTAGAAATGCAAACACTGATGTTGTTAGAGGATATCGCAAATAGAGTTTATTGAAGAACAGAGTTTATGCTGACGTCATCAGATTTTAGAAGCTGTCAAACAGAGTTTACTCAGACAGAGTTTAATCAAGACAAAGTTTAAGCAAATCAGAGTATAAGTCAATCAGAGATTATAAACCGACAAAGCTTATGAAGACCAGAGTGTGTCAAAGAAGGAAACATATAAATCAGAGATTGATTAGGATAAAGCTGGAAGTGTCTTATTGTAATCCAATTACCTTTCTGAAATCTATCCTTAATCAATATCCTTGTTATATTTGATTTTGTAACTGTGTATTATATAAACACAGAATTAGGTTAACATTGAAAAAAGTTCAAGATATATCATTTTCATAACCTAGCAGCTCTTAAGAACATTGATTTTCTTGAGAGAGTTTTGTATGCATTCAAGTAAAGTTAATAAAAAGCAGTTCATCTTTTACATAATTGTGTTCTTAGTCGATTGATCTGAAACTATTATATTCAACTCCCCTTCTATAATAGTTTATTATCTGGGCAATAATTGGTATCAGGGCAGGCAGTTGATTACAACTTAAAGATCATATAAACATGTTTGGAAACAAGTATGAAAGTATCAGAATCCCAATCTTGAAGAAGGCCGAATACCCTATATGGATGGTAAAGATGATGATGTTCTTGGAAGCCACATATCCTGATTATCTAGACATGATCAATGAAGGTCAGTATCTACCAACCAAACTAGTTCCATTAACAATTATGGAAAGAAGACAAGTTCATGAATATTATACTCTGAAGGACAAGAAGGAGTGGACCAATGAAGAAAAACAAGAAGTCTTGAAAGATGCAAATGGTAAGGAATATTCTACATAATAGTCTTGACTTTGTGATGTCTAATAGAGTAATTGCCTGCAAAACCGTAAAGGAAATCTGGGATGCACTAGAGGTTTAATGTCAAGGAACCAAGGAAATTAAGAAGAATAGAAGATCAGTTCTTATTCAAGAGTATGAATACTTTGAGGCAAAACAGAATGAGTTTCTCACTGATATCTATGACAGATTTCTTACTTTGTTGAATAACTTGACTTTGGTGGATAAGGTGTATGATAATGAGGATTCAAACACCAAGTTTCTAAGGGTTCTTCCTGAAGAATGAGATTTACAACATCCTTGATAAGAGATAAGGTTGATTTGGATGAGATGTCTCTAGATGAAGTTTACGGAAGGCTGAAGACTCATGACTTGGAACTACAACAAAGGAAAAATAGGAAGAGTAGCAAGACAAAGTCTGTTACTTTGAATGTTGAGACTAAAATTGAAGAACCAAGAGAAAAAGTCTTAAAAGCCTCAACAAGAAAAGGAAAAGCTGTAATGATCAAGGAAAGTAGTGAATCAGAGTCTGAGACAAACTCTGAAGCAAACTCTGATGACTCCATAGACTCTGACATTATGGAGATGGTTGTTATGATTGTTAGAGGCTTCAAGAAGATGAAATATAGGAAGTACAGAAAGCAAATGAACTTCCAAAAGAAGCATGGAGAGTTAGAGAATAAAGACAGATCCAGAAGAAGAGAAGATAGAGATGGCAAATCAAAAACACTTGACAAATCAAAGGTCAAGTGTTACAAGTGTAACAAGATGGGGCACTTTGCTACTGAGTGCAGAATCAAGGAATCTGGAAAAGCTCTCATAACTTTAAAGAAAGATTGGATGGATTTCTCAGACTTTGAAGATGAAACAAATTATGCCCTCATGGCAAACACTGATGCTCCCATCCTAAACTCTAATAAGGTACCAAACTCTGTCTTCAATTTTAATATTGAAAATATCCATGAATTAAAGTGTTTTCTTATAACTCTGCATGTTAGCTTTAAATTACAGTCACTTGAGAATGAAATATTAAAATCTGAAATATAAACTCTGACTGCTAGGAATGACTTTCTTGAATCTGAAAATTCACACATGCTTAGCACTAAGAAAGACTATGAGAATGCTATACACATGCAAACTCAGTTAGAAATACCAGTTGAATATTTAAAATCTGAGATAGCTAAAGAAAAGGAGACTTTCAGAGTTTGGACAAACTCTGGTAAGAAAGTCCAACAAATGCTTTCTAACAAGAATTGAACATCTGCCTTAGGTTATGAATCTGATAAGGAGACACATACAAAGACACACACAAAAGGAAAATTGAGTAAACTTGTGAATTCTGTTAGAGCTAGTAATGAAAAGAATAATACCTCTGGTGAATGCTCTAATAATAACAAAGGTAAAGAAAATAGTGTGTTAGAGAATAAAACAGTAAATATAGGATTACTCTCACAGAAGTAACTTAAAGAAAAGTTGAAGGCAATCACAAACAAAAACAAACCTAAAAAGGTGAAGAGAAATAGAAATGGTAAAGTAGGAATTTCTAAGGAGAATAACTATAAGAATATTCTCGATTCTCCTAGAAAAACCTGTTTCACATGTGGTAATTCTAATCACCTTGCTATTGACTGCAGGTAAAATAAAAAGAAAGAACCTGAGAGACCTATTTCAAAGACTAGAAAACAAACTAGATATAGACCACAAAATCCCTATTTTCACTGTGGTAGTTTATGGCATTCAATTTACATATGTAAAGAATATCATAGTTTGTATTTCAACTATTATGAACTGTTGCCTCATTTGAATAAAACTCTTGTCTTTTCTAATCATGCTGTCAAACAAAAATATGTGATAAAAGATGACAAAAGAAATATAAACTCTGACTGTATAAACTCTGAAAATGAAAACTCTGACAATGCAAACTCTGTTAACTTAAACTCTGATAAAAATACTTCTGCTCCAAAAGTTAATAATTTTCAAAAGAAAGGATCCAAACTTGTTTGAGTCCTCAAAGCTACTAATTAATTTGCATTAAATGATTCCAGGGAAACATGAAAAATATCCTATTGATTGATAGTGGATGTTCTGCACACATAACTGGAAATAAATCCCTGCTTTTAGAGTTTAAGGAGAAGACTGACCCAACAGTATCTTATGGAGATGACAACATAGGAAGAACACTGGGATATGACAATATTGTTATTAGAAATGTCATCATTGAAAATATAGCTCTGGTTGAGGGACTCAAGCATAATATGTTAAGTGTGATTCAAATGATAGACATAGGTTATTCTGTGAAATTTTATGAAATACATTGTGAAGTGAAAAGCAAAAAGGATGGCAAAGTGGTTCTCATTGGTCATAGACATAACAATTTATTTAAAGCTAACTTGTAGGTAAACTCTAATGGTCCCTTAACTTGTTTACTTGGAAAGGAATCATCTTTGGAAAGCTGGAATTGACACAAAAAGCTGTGTCACTTGAACTTTGAAAATATAAATGAATTGGTGAAAAAGGATCTAGTAAGAGGTCTTCCAAAAGTTCAATTTCATCCTGATGGACTATNTTAGTGAAAAAGGACCTAGTTAGAGGTCTTCCAAAAGTTCAATTTCATCCTGATGGACTATGTGATTCATGTCAAAAGGCCAAACAAAGAAGCCATCTTTCAAGAGTAAAACTGAAAATTCTATTGATCAACCTTTTCATCTATTACATCTTGATTTATTTTGTCCTGTCAACATAATATCCATTGGAAAGAAGAAATATACTCTGGTGATAGTAGATGATTACATAAGATTTACATGGGTGTATTTTTTGCATAAAAAGGATGAAACAGCTGAGATAATTTTTGATCATATTGTTGGACCAAATCAATCATACTCTATGTAATTATCTGTCTTGCTGTAACATTTTTATACTTCTGTAATATATTAGTGACTTAGATAATTCAATGTATTATTGCAGTTAGAAGTGTGATCAAATTGTAATTCTATGATGTAATCTAAAGTCAAAGAATAAAGTCTGTTAGAAGATTCAAGTTGAATCATGCAACTAGACAAAGAAGGCTACTTGAAGAATAAAGAATGCAGCTTAAAAATTCTTCTAAGGCAAACAGATCATTCGAGAAGTCATAAAATTCGAGAAGTCAAATGTGCAACTGGTCGAGAAGTCTTAAAATACTCATTGTCTTAATATTCAATCGAGAAGTGCCCATTCGAGAAGTCAGAATATTGAAGTCAATCGAGTAGTGTGAAAAAGTACCATTCGAGAAATACAGTAAATCATTCAAGAAGTTAGCCAAAGGAGCACTCGAGAAGTGATAAAGCTGAAGCAATCGAGAAGTCTCAGTTTCAAGTGATCATTCGAGAAGTCTAGTCTAATCGAGAAGTCATCAAATATGGTATGCGATCAAGAAGTCTAGACATTCGAGAAGTAAGTCATTCAAGGACTAATTGAGAAGTCACAACTTGAATTTAAAAACAAGTTTTAGCTAGAAATAGATAGTAGTCAAATGTAAAATATTTCTTATCTATTTCTAGTTTTAGCTAAATTATCTTTTGAGAGCATGTGCTAAAGGACATGTGGTTTATATATTTTTTACACAACCTCATTAGTTAGTGTCTTTGAATTTGTATCAAGTGTTTTCATACCTTGTATCTTCCAAGAACAAGAAGCTGAAATTCAGTTTGAATTTCAGATTGTAGCAAAATTCATTTTAATACAATTAGATTGAAAGTTACACCTTGTGTTTACTTTACTTATTATTTTATACTTTTTTAAACACTTAGCTTATTTCAACATATTATTATTCAAACAACCAAACAGTTCGTCACAGTCTAAAAAAGCTAAGAATCTTTGAAGTATACATTCACCCCCTCTGTAAACTTCTGGGAATCCTAATTCCTAACAAGTGGTATCAGAGTTAAGGCTGTTAACATACATATAGTTTAAAAGATCAAGATGAGTTCTCAGAAGCTAAGCAGTACAAAGATTCCTCCTTTTGATAGAGAAAACTACAACTTATGGAAGAGAAAAATGTTGATATTCATAAAGGCAGCAATCTATGTATCCATACATATTGAAGAATGGTCCTTTTATGCCGGTAACACTGGTTCCTGAAACTAGCAGTGGGTCTGAGGTAATTCCTGCAACATGGATACCCAAATATCCATCTCAGTATACAGATATAGAAAAAGAGAAGGTGTCTCTTGACAACAGTTTAATGCTCATACTAATAGAGTCACTAGACATTTTTATGTATAACAATATTGTAAACTGCACATCTGCAAAAGACATGTGGGAAACCATAGAAATTCCGTGTGAAGGAACTGAAGAGGTAAGAGACAATCAAAGGCAACTCCTTATTTCACAGTATGAGGCTTTCATTTCAAAACCAAATAAAGGCATAACTGAAGTGTTTGAGAGATTCAACAAACTCATCAATGACCTTCAACTTCATGGAAAGTACTATGAAATAAAGGAGAAAAACATGAAGTTCTTGTTGACTCTCCCAAAACACCTAGAGTACAAAATCTTTGCAATAAGAGAAGGGAGAGATCTAACAAAACTTCCACTTGAGACTCTCTATGGAATCCTAAAGACATATGAGCTCGAGTTCTATCAAAAGAAGGCCATTTTAGTAAATAGAGAAAAAATGGCAAATGTCTCAAATGCCTTGGTTGCAAAGGGACCTTCAAAAACTGAGAAGACTGATACAAACAGAAGGTTGAAAGCTGAAGAACTTGAAGAACAGGAACATGAACAGGAAGAGAAGGACTCCGTCAAGAATGAATCAGGGGAAAAAGATTTCTACACCATTGAAGAACTTGAAGGCATGGACAATAAAACCATGGCCTTCATGGAAAAGAAATTTGGAAACTTGAGATTCAAGAAAAATAAAAGTTTCAAACCAAGACCAAATGTCAAATCTTCAAGCAAAGGAAAGAATCCAACAAGAAACAATACCAATGGAGGGTATAAAACTGGAATAATTGATAGATCTAAAATAAGATGCTATAACTGTAATGAGCTTGGACACTTTGCAAAAGAGTGTAAAAACCTAAATCAATCAATAAGGACAAAGATTATTTGGAATTGGAAGCCAAGTATGAAGCTCTCCTAAAAAAGAAGACATGAAAGACTTATATTGTTGAGGGAAAATGCTGGGATGACACAGATGAAGACGAAGAGGAGGAATATGGGAATCTGGCACTAATGGCCAACTCACATGATGTAGCTTCATCCTTAAATTCTAAGGTACCCTCATTAGTCTCACTTGACATGTCAAATTCTCAATATAAGAAAACTGTGGAAGA
This sequence comes from Oenanthe javanica, assembly GCA_008931105.1. Lineage (NCBI taxonomy): Eukaryota > Viridiplantae > Streptophyta > Magnoliopsida > Apiales > Apiaceae > Oenanthe > Oenanthe javanica. The sequence continues at coordinate 106,660 of QRFB01000223.1, read as the reverse complement.
TTTGAGCATTGAAATGTTTAATATTCATACCAGTATGACTGCTGTATATGAAAAAATTGCTAGGTTGCTAAAAGCTAATGATGAACTTGTTAGTGTAGGTGCCCTAGAGGCAATACAATGTTCCTTTTAATAGACCTTTATGTCATTTGATTATTCAATAAACGTATTTATTATGACTTTAATTACTGCGATATATTTGTTAGCATAATAAATGTCCTTAGAATCATGATACAC
>QRFB01000223.1:76466-98848 GCA_008931105.1 Oenanthe javanica | reverse complement strand
GCTAGTACATCCATTCCGTAATCAAGATCGTGAGACGTTCTTGAAGGTGCTCGTGTGGATACCATAGAGGTGTTTTCGAGAGGAAGACACAAGTCGTGAAAGCTAGGATCTCCGTTGAGTTCATGAAAGTCAAAATCATCAAAATGTATAATTCTGTTTCACCATAATCTGTCCAAGCTTATATATGATCATGAGTTAGGGTTCCGAAATTTTTCATTATATTTACGTTTAATCCGCTGCGTTTTATGCCTCGGAACCCAACAGAACTAACTGCTAGGAATGAGACCTTAGAATTGTCTTTGATAACTCTGGAAAACTTGAAACAAGAGAATGAGTATCTCAAAAATAAAGTTGTTTATTCTCAGCAAATTGAAAAATTTCTTAAAGAATAAATTTCTGAAAATGAATTGAAAATCAGATCTTATCAAAACTCAGCTACTATTGTTCAAAAATTCCATGAGAAACATAAGGAAAACTCTAGGATTGGAGTTGATTTTGATTTTGATTATGATAACTCAAGAAGAGGAAATTTGTTTTAACAAAAGGCAAGAAAGCTGAAATTCCTGGAAATCCTCACATTTTAAAAAATGTTAAGGAACCAATTTTTAAGAAAACAACTGTTGAACTTGATGAAATTAGTATGGTCATCAAACAACAGTTGGATGATGAGGATAAGGAAATAACTAAGAATAATATGCCCTCTGTTGAAGAAGAAGAACCAATAATCAAAGCCAAGTCCATTCCTGCTAAAACTGAACCAAAACAAAATGTCCAGAAAATTGACACCATGTATGCTAAAAAGATAAGCAAATAAAAATGGCAAGATAGGCATTAACAAACACCACAATTATGCACCTGTTCACAATGCTCCCAGGAAGATTTGTAGAAATTGTGGATCAACAAATCATCTTACACATATGTGCAAGAAACCTGTTGTTGATAATGATAAATTTACTCGTGGCTATGTGAAACCCTTGATGCATGATGATCATAAATTCTGTGACAAATTTGATTGTATGCCATGAAACATGAATATCATAAATATTTGTTTTAGGCTCAGAAAATAGTTTGTTGATGGATGCATAAGTCAGAACCTGAACATCAACAGCCCTAGGCCTAAGTCTGCTAGTCTTGTTAAACATGGAAAACACTACATGTCACCTAAGCATGCATCTAGTTCTAGAAGTACTAATCAACCTAAAAATCAAAATCAGAAAAATGAAAGCATGCATGTTCAAGTGACTAAGAATGTTAAAAACATGAATGACATTCATGTAACTAAGCATAAAGGACCCAAAATTATTCGGGTACCAAAAAAAACTTGATTTGTTTGTGTTTGCAGGGCATAGGTAAGAAGAAGGTCATATAGATCTTGGATAGTGGATTTTCAAGGCATATGACTGGTGACAAGGCCCTGCTGTCACAATTCAAAGATGAGGCTTGCCCAATGGTAACCTTTGGAGACAACAACATTGGTTTCACCATGGGATATGGAAAATTGATTCATGGAAATGTTGTCATTGAAGATGTATCTTTGGTCAATGGTTTGAAGCATAATCTACTCAGCATCACCCAATTCTGCAATAAAGATTTAAAGGTGGAGTTTGATAAGGAACTGCGTCTCATATCACACAGAAAGACCAAAGAAGTTGCTCTACAAGGAGTGAGAAAAAGAAGCTTGTTTGTAACATATTTGGACTCTGCAAAAAAGGAAAAAATTTGTTGTTTCTATACCAAGGCCTCAGAAAATGAAAGTCTGCTTTGGCACAAAAGATTGTCTCACTTAAATCTCAAAAACATTAATTCTCTAGTCAAAAGAGAATTAGTGAAGGACCTGCCTTCACTTGAATTCTACATAGAAGGATTGTGTGAAGCATGTCAAAAAGGGAAAATGAGGAGATCAAGTCACAAGAGTAAGGAGTTTACATCAATTACTAAACCACTACAATTAATTCATATGGATCTGTTTGGACCAGTAAATGTCATGTCCATGTCTAAGAAAAGATTTGCTCTAGTCATGGTTGATGAGTTATCAATATACACCTGGGTAAAATTTTTGCACTCAAAAGATGAAGCTCCTGAAGTTATTATTGAAAATCTGAGAAGATTGGACAAAGGTCCTACACCAGTAGTAGCCATAAGAAGTGACAATTGAACAGAATTCAAAAATGATGTACTCAATGAATTCTGCAAAAAGAATGGAATCACTTACCAATTCTCAGTCTCAAGAACTCCACAACAAAATGGAGTGGTTGAGAGAAAGAACATGACTCTTATTGAAGCTGCAAGAACAATGTTAGCAGAAGCAAATCTTTCAACCAGTTTTTGGGCTGAAACTGTTAGAAATGCATGTTACACTCAAAACAGATCACTCATCAAAAATCAGTTGGAAAGACTCTCTATCACATCATGACAAATAGAAGACCATCTGTAAAGTACATGCATGTGTTTGGAACAAAATGCTTTGTTATCAAGGATGAGGCTAACAACTTTGGGAAGTTTGAAGCAAAGACATATGAAGGAATTTTTGTGGGATACTCTTTGGATAAAACTGTCTATAGAATATATGTAATTGATCAACAAAAGGTTATGGAAAGCATAAATGTGATATTTGATGATATCAAGTTCCCTACAATGAATTTGGAAGGTGAAAACTGTGACACCTTGAGGTTTGAAAATAAAATGGAGCCAGAGACCTTTGCAACTAAAAATGTTATCAACACTCATGAAGAGCCACATGTAGACATCTCACATGAAACAAATGAGGAAAGAGAAAATGAAGATTATAGTCATATTCAACTGGAGAATTCTCCACATAACCCTAGTATCAACTCAAGGGGAGATTCCCAAAGATATTCAACAAATGGCAACAACTTCAGTCAAGAGGAAACATGTTCAAATGATAAAGATGGAGCTCATCAAACTAAATGGAATAGAGCTCATACGGCTGATCAAATCATTGGAAATCCTGATGAAGGTGTGAGGACAAGGAGATCAACCATGAATGAATGCTTATTTGCTTGCTTTTATCTCAAAATGAGCCAAAAAGGATTGAAGAAGCCATGTTGGATCTATAAAATGAGCCAAAATGCTAGTTCAAATTTATGTGAATGATATCATTTTTGGGTCTATAAATAAAAAATTATGTCAATAGTTCTCTAAGCTTATGCAAAGTGAATATGCGATGAGCATGATAAGAGAGCTAAATTATTTTCTAGGCCTTCAAATTAGTCAAATGACAAATGGCATTTTCATAAGTCAAACTAAATATATCAATGACTTACTCAAGAGGTTTGATGTGCAAGATTTCTCAACTGCCAAGACTCCAATGTCTACAGCTACAAAACTTGATGAAGATAAGAAAGGAAAGGGTCTAGACATGAAGACCTATAGAGGAATGATTGGATCTCTTCTCTATATCACAGCTAGCAGACCTAACATTATGTTCTCCATATGTCTCTGTGTAAGATTTCAGGCAAACCCTAAGGAATCTCATCTCATTGCTGTCAAAAGGATTATAAGATATCTCAAAGGAACACCTTTCATGGGGTTATGGTATCCTAAAGAAATAGGATTCAACCTAGTTGGATATTCAAATGCTGATTTTACTGGATGCAGAGTGGATAGGAAAAGCACCTCTGGAAGCTGTTAATTTCTTAGACATAGAGTGGTATCTTGGTTTAGCAAAAAACAATAATCAGTCTCCACTTCCATAGCTGAGGCTGAATACATTCCTACTGGAAGTTGTTGTGCTCAGGTGCTTTGGATCAGGAATCAACTAAGGGACTATGGACTAGTGTTGGAAAGAATTCTTATCATGTGTGACAACACCAGTGCAATTTCAATTATTGCCAATCCAGTCAACCATTCCAAGACAAAGCATATTGATGTAAGGTACCATTTCATAAGGGAACATGCAGAAAATGGAGTGATTGAATTATTCTATGTTCCTACACAAAAATAGTTGGCTGCAATAGTTACCAAACTACTTGATGAAGCCACCTTCAACAGGTTAGTTAGTGAAATTGGAATGCTAAATTCTTAAGGATAAATGGCCAAATAAATATATCTTCCCTACTGTTACAACAATTGTTTCACATACATGAAACAAAATGATTTATCAAAGTGAAACAAAACTGAGGTATATTTATAAATATATCAGTTATATTGTTGTACATTGCTGTGTTTCAAAATAAAACTACTATAAACTTGGAACTATTTCTGTGTTCTAAGAAAACTTGAAGAAAATTATTATACTTGTGCATTATTAAATAACAAGTGTGATAATTAAAATTTCAAGAATATTGATCAAACATATTTCTTACCTTAAAAAGAAATAAATAAATTTTATTTATTTGAGAAATAAGGTTTGTAAATTATTATTTTACTTTTAAGTGAAAGTAGAATAATCTTTCAAAACTGGAGTTTGTGATTAAGTTTCCATCATTCTGACTTCTCGACTAAGTATAAATTCTTGAGTTCTCGAATAGTTCAATTCTATGAGTTCTTGAAAGTCTTGAGTCCTTTAATAGTTCAATTCTAAGAGTTCTCGAATGTCTTGAGTTCTCGAATAGTTCATTTTTGGAGTTCTCGGATCGAGTACTGTTGAGAGTTCTTGAATCATATATATTTATTCTAAAGTGTACTCGATCAAATTTAACAGTTCTCTATTGAATTTATCTTTACTCTTTTTTGAGTTCTCGATCATTAAAATCGATTACTATTCTAGTCGAGTTGTCTGTGTCATATAAATAGCAAGGTAGATCTAAAATTTTACTTCTACACTTAATCGCAAACTCAAAGAACCATTGCACTCAATAGCTACAAACAATCTCTTGCCTCTATTTTCTCTAAACCTCTTCGATTCTTTTTTTCTCTCTTTCTATACACATTCCTATGGCATCTTCAAGTTCCAACCCTGCAGCTGAGGTGTATGTTATAACCGAAACAAATTTTCTAGTCATTGCCAGATATGTGGATGCAAAACCCCAGTACAAATGTTTCACCAAATTTCTCATAGACTCATATCGCAAAGAATCTCTTTTAACCAACTTTACTCTATACTTAGATATATTGGAACAGTTTTGGAACACTGCAACATGGGAGGACATTGCTTTGGAATATGGTAGCTCAATGTTTGTAGTGACATGTAAGATTCAAGGAGTGGATATAAGCTTCAATGAAGAAGATGTGAACAGAAGCCTGATGTTGTCAACCGAAGGTTTGATGCTGAGCCATATGAGAATGAGCTTCTAGACTTTCTAGAGTTCATTAGGTACTCAGACACTATGGAGAAAGGAACATAGAAGTATAAGCTAGGAAAAATCAATAAAAAATTAATGAGGAAGGAGTGGTCATTCATTTTTGACACTCTTCTTAGAGTGTTCACCTGCAGAAAAATAGGATTTGACTAGATAAGCAGCAATGCCTTGAAGTTGGCCTATTCATTGGCTTACAACCATAAGCTCAATGTTGGGAAGCTGATTCTTAGGGAGCTCACTACCAGGATTCCTAAGAGAGGTAATGAAATCTTTTTCCCTCGCTTTATTCAATCAGTACTTAATTATAAAAATTCTACATTGATTGAACTGCCTGGGATGAATAAAAATAGAATTGGCTACTCCGAATCCATGTCAAAAATCATTTTTGCTACATTGGATAGGAGAATCACGGTGAATGTGCCTCTACAAATCACACCTCATATGAGGAGTGTATTTGAAGGGTACCCACTAGTACAACTTAATATGGTTATCTTGATGCAGTAAGAGGTCCTCAGGTTGTAGAAAAACCCAATGCACCTAACCCCAGGACTTCTAACCCAACTGCTAACCCTTCCTTGAATCCATTAGATGATAGTGAACCAACCTCTACATCCTCTCAACAGGATGTAGTTGCAAAGAAGAAGAAGGAGAAACCTGTCAAGAAAAGAATGTTAAAAGTAGTTGTAGAAAATGAAGATGATATTGACGAATCACCTGTGGAACCTTTGACCATGAAGAAAAAGAAAAGAAAGGCCACAACAGATCGCTCTACATCCTCCCAACAGGATGCAGAGGTACAAAAGGGATTAAACCTGCTTTTAGGTGCTCTTTCTCAATAAGGTACATCTATTGAACTTGAGAGCCATCCCACTCTACTTTGTACAGAGTCTGCACCATCACAGGAACACACTCATGTTGATGTCAGGTGTGAAGTTGAAAATGAGACCCATGCACACTTAGGAATCTCTATTCAAACTTCTCCTTTTTCTCAGGGGGAGTTGCCAACACTCACTACTACTAACAATCTCTCTTCTATTCCCCAAAATTCTTCTCAACCAAATGTGTCTAGCCAAACACACGAGGTTGTTGATCATCAGGATTTCTATTTCCCCGGTGAGCCCAATTCAAGTGACTTGGTGCATGACACCTTGCTCACCACTAAGGAAACACATCTAGATGGTGAGAGAATGCATGCTGAGGCATATCCTGATGACACTATCAAAATCACAAAGGCTTCAAGAGTCTTTACTTCAGACTCTGTGGTGGCTGAGGCATATGCAAGCTAAGTGTCTTCACAGACATTGGGTAATCTAGGAGACCTTCACACCATGAAAATGGCATCCCCTAGACATTCCCTAGTCATTCAAAGACTGTCTCCTCAGGAGAAATCACCTATCCATCCAGTGTCTAGAGAATCATCTGAGAAATTGGATGAGGAGATAGATACTGAGGGGACTACTGTAACAAGTGGCCCTAGCTCTCACTCTTTGGCACAATGGTTAAAACATGTGCAACATGACAGAGAATCATGACCATCATCTCTTAGTGGGTCACTTTCTGATGAAAAGTTAAAGGAGTTATATGGAGATCAGTTAGAGGGTTTCTACCATATAGCTCAGCACCTCCTCACCTCACATTTGCCCAATAAGGATTATGCTGCAATCATGTTGGAGTATGCCAAAGACCAAGAGGATATAAAGGAGAAAAATGCTAATTTGGCTGAAGATGAAGAGGCCAATATAGATGCTTGGTTGGACATTAAATCTATTGTAAGCATGGAGGAAGTGCTAGAGTGGACAAGGCAAAAATACTTAACCTCTCTTGGATCCTGTGAGAAAATCTTCACTCCAAGTGCCTTATATGATGCCATCCAAGAAGCTGCCAAGGTTCAACTCCAATCAAACCACTACCTTACCAAAGGTGTGCAAGTTGAAATTAATGATCACAGAACCAAGGTAGAAGGCACTTTGAAAGCAATTGAGGACAAATTGAGGCCTTGAGGCATTTATGGAAACATATCAAGAGGAGAATCAGGAGAATCATCACTTCTCTACTCAAAGATAGATGCAATGGAGAAGGTCTTCAAAGAAATGGTCAACAACAATGCAGCCATCCTAGACAATCAAAGAAGAATTAATAATATTGTTGAAATGCTCTATACAAACAGGCATGCAGATAGGTTGCCTGAAGATGTGCCTCTTCATATCTTGTCACCACTTCAAGTGGACATTTATTATCAATCAAAGGCCAATGATGAAGTTGCTAAGGCCAAGACAATTGCTGATTTAAATGCCAAAGTTGAATCCCTCTCCACTACTATTTCTATAGTTGTGTCCAATGTGAGCAATCTCAAAAAGGAGTTTGACACTTCTACTGCCACTCAAGGCACCACACTTGCAAATATCTCTGCTCAACTCACCTCCTTGCAAAATCTTATCTCCAATTTGGGTCAAGCCAATCTAGTGCCTTCAGTTCAAGTACCTCATCACATCAAGCCCAGTCATTCTACATTTCTTCCAAGACAAGATATCAACCCTAAGGGGGAGAAGGAAAGAAGAGAAGAAACAGAGGCTGAAAGGCAAAAAGCTTCTATGAGAAAATTGAGAGGAGAAATTCAAAAGCCTAATGCTGATTAGGACTTCTTGGTCCTTCTGCAACATATCAAAAAGCAAGTCAAGGGAAATCATTGGAGCTACAAGAAAATTCTTGACAATGCTATTGTTACAGCAAAGGGAGTAAAGTTTGAAAAAGATGGCAGGATGTTTAAGGAACCAATAGTGCAGATGGAATCTGTCTATTTTAAGGTTTTTGTTGAGATATTTCAGACACTATCATTCACTGAGCTGGAGTGCCTATACAAAGCAGTTGAATTAGTTACTCAGGAGGATAAAGAATTGAAAAATCAGACATTGGGTCATCTCATACCAAATGATCTTCCTGAAATATACTGCAATCCAGATGGTGTAATGTATATGGCAAGAGGAGAGAAACTTGCTCACTTCAAAATTCCTCAACATCTCAATTCTGAAAATAGAAGTCAAATCATAAACCTAATTGAGTTGATTGAAAAGAAAAAGGTCAAGCAAGTAGAGGATAAGTTGATTCTGGAGAAAATGAAGAAATTTATCAATGATCAAGTTTCTGATTTTACAAATGAGGAGATAAAGAGACAAAAGAGGGATGATGAAGACAAGGATCAGGACAAGAATGACAAGAAGCCTAAGTCCAGGAGTGATAAGGGTGGAAAGAAAGAGGATAAGAAAAAGGGAAATATGGATACGAAGAAGGTAGAGGATTCTGGAAAAGAAAAGAAATATCAGAGAAAGAAGCCTTCCAAGCAGCAGGCTGCTGGTGTTCACCCTAGTACACATACCAAACTTCAGGGTACTAGTGTGGTCCCAACAGTTTCTGAAATTGCTATGATCCCTAAATCCAAATCTCCAAGAAGACTACTTGTGAAAGTAACTGCATATGAAGTGATACGGAAGGAAGTTGAGAAGAATCACATCAAGAAATTGAAGCCATGTCAACAGATAAAGGTCAACAATGCTACAACAATAAAATTCAAGAAATCTACTAGCTCATTGCTAGTTAGATGTCCTAAATGGAGAAAGCAGCTCATTGTTCCTAATAAAGGTCTACAAATTAAGCCTATCCAGGAAGTTGCAGAAATTGATAAAGTAATGATCAAGCAATGGAAGGCAAACAGAATCATTAAGGTAGAAATCAGGGACAAGAGAATGTTTGTAACAACTATTAATGGAAAAGAAAGAGGTTTTTATCATAACAACTCAAATTCAACCACTCATGACATTAGAAGAATGATTAGTCTATTTGATAAAAGATGCATGATTGACAAACTAAAAATGATGGAGATGGCTGAGTACTTGGCTAAGAAGTACCAAAAGAAGATTGACAAGTCAAGTACATGAAAGAGATGGTAGACAAGAAAAAGAAGGAAGAAGAAATAATAGAAATGTTGTCTGAAGAACTGAGAAGACAGGGAAAGTGCAGAGTATTCAAGGATCCTGATAGAGTTGAATTTCAGTTGAGAAATGGGGCATCAATCAAAATCAGATTCAAGTTTATTCATGATTACCCTATGCACACCCTCAAAATTGCTGCTGACATGTTAAATGATACAATTTTAATTGAAGAAGTCGTGGCTAGACAACAGATCCTTCATGCAATTGAAGAAATCAACACAAGGAAAGAGAAAGAAAGGAAAGAAAGATATGATCATGCCGATCACCACCAACAATAAAATAGGTAGGTTTGATATCTTGTATTAATTTATAAAATTATCTTTTTCTAAATTGGGGGAGATTGTTGGACCAAATCAAGCCTACTCTATGTAATTATCTGTCTTGTTGTAACATTTTTGTACTTCTGTATTATGTTAGTGACTTAGATAATTCAATGTATTATTGCAGTTAGAAGTGTGATCAAATTATAATTCCATAATGTAATCTAAAGTCAAATAATAAAGTATGTTAGAAGATTCAAATTGAATCAAGCAACTAGACAAAGAAGGTTACTTGAAGAATAAGGAATGCAGCTTGAAAATTCTTCTAAGGCAAACAGATCATTCGAGAAGTCATAAAATTCGAGAAGTCAAATGTGCAACTGGTCGAGAAGTCTTAAAATACTCATTGTCTTAGTATTCAATCGATAAGTGCCCATTCGAGAAATCAGGATATTGAAGTCAATCGAGTAGTGTAAAAAAGTACCATTCGAGAAGTACAGTAAATCAATTTGAGAAGTCAGCCAAAGGAGCATTCAAGAAGTGATAAAGCTGAACCAATCGAGAAGTCTCAGTTTCAAGTGATCATTCGAAAAATCTAGTCTAATCGAGAAGTTATCAAATATGGTATGCGATCAAGAAGTCTAGACATTCGAAAAGTAAGCCATTCAAGGATCAATCGATAAGTCACAACTTGTACTAAATCGAGAAGTCAATCACCATGACTTCTCGAAGCAATTTCAACATAGTACTCGACTATTCTAAAGAGCTATTTTCAAGGAGAATTGCAGAAGAACAAAACATATAATTTACAGCTCTGTCTTTACAGGATAAGTCAAACCTGTGAAGATAGAGACAAGTCTACAATGAAGCTGAGAAGATAGTCAAGACAAAAGATAGAAGATATAAGGATGAATATAGCAGACTATCAAAACAAGTTTTAGCTAGAAATAGATAGTAGTCAAATGTAAAGTATTTCTTGTATATTTCTAGTTTTAGCTAAACTGTCTTATGAGAGCATGTGCCAAAGGACATGTGGTCTATATATTTTATGCACAGCCTCATTAGTCAGTGTCTTTGAATTTGTATCAAGTGTTTTCATACCTTGTATCTTCCAAGAATAAGAAGCTGAAATTCAGTTTGAATTTCATATTGTAGCAAAATTCATTCTAATAAAATTAGATTGAAAATTACGTCTTGTGTTTACTTTAATTATCATTTTATACTCTTGTAAACACTTAGCTTGTTTCAACATATTATTATTCAAACAACCAAACAGTTCATCACAGTCTAAAAAGGCTAAGAATCTTTGAAATATACATTCACCCCCTGTAAACTTCAGGGACTCCTAATTCCTAACACATATTGCAATGATTGAAAATGGATAACCACACAAGGTAAAGAATTTAAGGAGTGACAATGGAACAGAGTTTAAGAATTCTGCAATGGAGGAATTTTGCTCAACCAAATGAATCATTCAACAATTTTCAGCACCTAGAACACCTCAACAAAATGGTGTAGTTGAGAGAAAGAACATGACTCTCATTGAAGCTGCCAGAATAATGTTAGAAGGAGCAAAGCTACCTACTTATTTTTAGAAGAAGCTGTGAATACTGCATGCATTACTCATAATTACACTTTGGTAAATAAACATGGAATGACTCCATATGAAACAATGAAAGGAATGAAGCCAAATGTAAAATACTTTCACATATTTGGAAACAAGTGTTTTATTCTCAAAATACATCTAGAACAATTGAAAAAGTTTGAACTCAAAGCAGATGAAAGAATTTTTGTTTGTTATGCAACAACTTCTAAAACTTCTTCAAGGGCATTCAAAGTGTTTAATCTAAGGACCAGAGTACTCATGGAATCTATTAATGTCTCTTTTGATGAAGGAAAAATAAAGGATTACATGATGAAGATGCTCAAGAATCTCTAAGTTTTGAAAATGAATTGCAGGACACAAACTCTGATAAGCTAAACACTTATGAGGTAAATTCCGATGAGTTAAACACTGATTCCTTAAACTCTGATTCAGAAATAATTGAAACAGTCATTGAAGATTCTGCGCATGTTAAGGGGGAGTAACATCAATCATTTACTGATATTAGAGAACAAATCTCAATTATTGAAATATCAGAGTCTTACAAACTCTAACAAATATAAATTTTGAAACCCTAAACTCTGATCCATCAAACTCTGAAAGTCTAAACACTGATTCATCAAACACTGATGGAAGCACAACTTCAGGGGGAGAATCGACATTTATAGAGGAATCATACTATGAAGGCACAAATCATGGGGGAGCATCTAGTTCAAGAAATTTTCCACATCCAAGAAAATGGACCAAAGATCACACACCTGATTTGATTATTGGTGATCTAGAAAGTGGAGTGCAAACAAGGAAATCTACTCAAAATGAATGTCTATTTCATAGTTTTCTTTCTCAAACAGAGCCAAAAAAAGTTGAAGATGCTCTAAAGGATGCAAATTGGGTTACTGCAATGCAGGAAGAATTAAATGAGTTTGAAAGAAATGAGGTTTGGACCCTTGTTCCAAGGCCAAAGAATAGATCAATTGTTGGCACAAAGTGGGTGTTCAGAAACAGACAAACTTTGATGGCATCATAACAAGAAATAAAGCAAGACTAGTTATCAAAGGCTACTCTCAACAAGAAGGTATTGATTATGATGAAACCTTTGCACCAGTAGCTAGGCTTGAAGCAATCAGAATCTTTCTTGCTTATGCTGCACACAAGAAATTCAAGGTCTACCAAATGGATGTTAAAGGTGTATTTTTAAATGAAGACCTTAAAGAGGAGGTATATGTTGAACAACCACCTGACTTTATGAATCCAAAATATCCAAATCATGTTTCCAGGTTGGATAAAGCATTATATGGACTCAAGCAAGCTCCAAGAGCCTGATATGAAACTCTGGCTCAATTTCTACTTAAAAGTGGTTTCACAAGAGGTACAATTAATAAAACTTTGTTTTATAGAACTCAAGGTAAAGATTTATTATTGGTTCAAATATATGTTGATGATATTATATTTGGATTCACTAATGAGAAACTATGTGAAAGATTTTCAAAGCTAATGCAGTCCAGGTATCAAATGAGCATGATGGGAGAAATGAGTTATTTTATAGGGTTGCAAGTAAAATAGACTGATGAAGACATTTTCATAAATCAGTCCAAATACACAAAGAATCTACTCACAAAGTTTCAAATGCAAGACTCTGCATATGCTACAACTCTAATGGCTACTGTAACCAAGCTTGATCAAGACACTAGTGAGCCTTTAGACATTACAGCATACAAAGTAATGATTGGATCACTTCTCCATTTGACTGCTAGTAGACCAGATATCATGTTTGCAACCTGTGTATGTGCTAGATTTTTGGCAAATCCAAGGGAACCTCATTTGATTGTTGTTAAGAGAATTTTTAGATATCTTAAGGGCACCATCAATCTTGGCTTATGGTATCCTAGAGAGTCTACCTTTAAACTAATAGGCTATTCAGATGCTGACTTTGCAGGATGTAAAATTGATAATAAAAGCACAAGTAGAAGTTGTCAATTTCTAGGTGGAAGAATTGTCTCATGGTTTAGCAAGAAACATAAATCTATCTCAACATCAACAATAGAGGCTGAATATATAGCTGCAGGAAGCTGCTCTGCACAGATTTTATGGATGAAAAATCAACTGTTAGACTATGGTTTGAACTTTTCAAAAATTCCTATTTATTGTGATAATCAAAGTGCTATTGCAATGACAGGAAATCCAGTTCAATATTCTCTAACAAAGCACATCAGTATTAGATATTACTTCATAAGGGAACATGTCATGGAAGGAACAATTGAAATGCATTTTATTCCCACAGATCAATAGTTAGCAAACATATTCACCAAGCCTCTGTGTGAAACAACTTTTACAAGATTGGTTTCTGAATTAGGAATGGTGACAAGTGGCTCAACTCCAGATAACAAGTAACAGACACAATCAGAATTTATGGTAAACTCTGTTAGAGTCTGTGGTAAACTCTGACAGAAAATGAAGTAAACTCTGATCATTGGAACATCTAATCTCTGATCACAAGCTATCAGTGTTTATGGTAAACCCTGTCATAGCAGTGAATGTAAACTCTGATTACTATAAACTCTGATCTAAGTCTACATGCTAAACTCTGAGATTTTATTTATGATATCATATTTAATTTTGTGACCATATTTGTCATTCTCTGATTTAAGTAATCATTAGGGCGCGTGTATTTCACGTAAAATGATTCATATCTATACACAAATACACACACACTTGCTATATTTTAAGACTTGTACTACTCATTACTCTTCCAATAATTTCATGCCACGTGTCCCACTACAGGGTATATGCAATTGAGAGGGAATAATTTAATTCATTTTTTCACTTTAAATTATTCAACTGCATCTTATTATTCCTATCTTTCTCTCTAATTTTTTAAAACCCTAATATCTCGAACCTGCAAATCTATGTTTTAATGGCATCAAAAGTACTCTCTTTTCAAAATTACACATTTGTTACTACTAACTACATCTCTTTGTTGACTAAATCAGAAGCACCACAAGATTTCCATGCTATTCAAGATTTTCTCAATCACAACTATATTGGGTATGCTCTTCAAGAACCCAAAAATATCTCTTCACAATCTCTGATCAAAATATGGTCGTCTGTAAAGTTTAACAATGTTGGTGATGATGAAGAGTCAGTCATAATGTTTCAATGCAATGGCAAATACTCAATCACTTATGAGGTCATTCATCAAACCCATCACCTTTCTGAAGTAGCTAAATATGATAATATTATTGATGATGAATAGATCAAGGAGTTCTTTAGAATAAAAGGCTATGGGGGCAGTCTATCAAAGCCTGGAAGCCTCACTAGGCCTAATCTGAGAAGAGAATGGAGTTTCTTCTTCAATTGCATCACAAGGGCCTTCACAACAAAATGCACCAATTTTGATGCAATTCCTCAATTGTCACAATAAATTGGGTATTCTCTTACCCATAACTTAAACTTTAATTTTTCATGTTTGTTGATTAGGCAGCTTGCTAGCAAGATTAGTGATGATAAGCATACTATATAATTTGCTAGATTTTACAGTTGATTTTTAGCTATTTATTGCCTGGTGTAAATTTTGAGAATGATCAGAGTTTAGCTAGTTTCTGTATGAACAAGAGAATTTTTGTTGATCTAACTCAAAAAGATGCCAAGAAGGATAATGAAGGTAAATTACCTAATATTTTTTTCTCACATGGATCAGGCTTCTCTTAAATCAGAGAATGCCTACTGTGTATGGGATGGATTTTCTCTCTATGGCTATGAATCAGAATTTATCACCTTCTGATTCTAACCTAAGCCATTACCCAAACACTGATGCCAACCTCTTTTGTCTCCAAAAAGACTACATTTATAAAACAAACCTCTCAACAAGGGCCAAACAAGAAAAGAAAGGGCAAGTCAGTCTCAGAGTCTTCTCCCAAGAAAAGAAGATTAATTGATGAAAATACAGACTCTGATGACAATAATGAAGGTCTGGTATTTCCTTTAAAGAAGACTGTTAAGAAAGCTTCTGAGATTCCTCCAGCTCCCTTCATGAAACCATTCAATGTCAATCCAATGCCTGAACCTACAAAGAAGAGGAGAATATTAGTCAAGGTAATAATCACTAATACTCTAAACTCTGATCAGGTAAACTCTGATCAAGTTCCAGTCTTAGACTTTGAGCCAATAAACTCTGATGCAATGATAAGCTCTGATGCTATTATAAAGTCTAGTGACTCTGTATTGCTTGACTAAATAAATAGTAACATCAGTGAAATTGAGGTAGATGGTGATGATGAAAATGCTAATAGAGAAGAAAATGATGAATTGGCTGAAATGGATGGTAATTCTCTTCATGATAATCCTTTTACCAGTCTTGTAATCACTTTGGAAAGTGTTGATGCAGCAGTTGCTCCAGTAATCGTATCTGATTCTCCTGTCCATTCACCAAAACAAATCATAAAGGAGATTTCTTATGAAAGAGTAAGGGATCTAGCTGAAGAAGTCAGGAAGGAGATGGCTGAAAAGAAATCAAAATCATCTCTAGTCTCTGGAAATTCAAAGCTCTTTACAAGACAAAAGAAGAAGAATACAGTCTCTTTTGGCCAAGACACACAAGAACCTAGCTCTCAATGTGATGTAGCAATCTCTGCAAGGCCATGCCCACAAGAACCTGTTGATCAAAGTTCAACAACAGCCATTGTTATAGCAGATGAAGCCAGCAAGAATCAGGGATACAACCCACAAGAACCTTCAACTCAAAAAGTTGAAGAAGTTGTTAAGGCCCCTACCCCACAAGAACCATCCATTCAAAGTTTGGATGCAGGCATACAATCTCTGACAGAAGATCTTGTTGTGTTGATGCTGGGAAGTCAAACTTTGATACAGATCCATTGGCAATCTCTGATGCTATTTTGGTGCAACCTCTTTCTGCACAGCCTTTGGATACTCCATCCACATCTACAACTACTCAAGGTATAAACTCTGACTTTTCTTCAAAATTTATATGTGTAAAAAATGTATGAAAAACCGAACTAACAATGAGAGGCAGACACTGGATCTGGCAAAAGGAGAGTTAAAATTGAGAAAGAAGTTAGTTACTTCTAGTGAGAAAACTCTGACTATTAAAAGTTATAAGATGTGTGATGTGAGAAGTAATGAGATTACTTTAAAAGAACAGAGTGATTTAGGTTGTTCTATTTCTTTTGCAGGTACTCAGAGTTTATCTGTCACAACAAACTCTGAGATGCCAAACTCTCAGAATGAATATCTTCCCAGTTCTCATAGATAATCCATGTGGATTTGTCTTGGAAATTTTCTAATGACCAAATTTCATGGTCTCATGTACATGATCTGGTTGAAAAGGCTGATTCTGAATTATACTCTACGGAGATGAAAAATGTTTTAAAGGCCACTACTGCATTAATAAAGGGTCTTCATAATGAAGTTTTTTATTTGAAGGATTCTGTTAGCAAAACTAGTGCATCTGTTCAGACTTCTGTTTCAGCTTCTCAACATGCATTGGAATTGAAGCTCAAAACTGTCTTTACTAAACAGGATGCTTTGGAAGCTAAGGTAGATAAAATTGTTATAACTCTCATCTCCATGCAAACAATGTTGCATACTATTGTGGACATCTTAACCATAAAAAGGGGGATGATGTCAGAAAAGGGGAGATCATCTCAAAAGATAAATGCAATGTGGATGCAGTAATAAACTCTAATAAACCTGGAGAAGGTGATGGTGATGGTAGTAGTGGTGATAAAAGACAAGGGAGACATAAAGATGGAAAACAAACTCTGATTGGTCAAACTCTGACTGACCAAACTCTGATTCCATCAAACTCCGGCATAAACTTTGACAAACAAACTCTGATGGATGTTGATATGGAATTAATAAAGAGGCTTGAAGAAAAAGAAAAGCCTGAGATCATTGAAGAATAAAATAAGAAAGATGCAGAACTAGAAAGGAAATTGTTTGAAGAAGAAAATCCAGCAATGGATCCAGTTACTGTGGAAGAAGAAGTCAAGAAAACTAGTACTGACAATGCTCAAGTCCAAAAGAAAAGAAGTGTAAGAATAAAGAGGATCCCAGTACAAAACAAAGCACATGTTCAAGCAAAGAAGAATGTATCCAAGGCTGTTGAAGTGCAAAAGCCTGTTAAAGTGTAAAAGCCAACTGTAGCCAAACAAGTTTCAACAAAGCCAACTCCTATAATTTCAAAGAAAGCTCCAACAAAACCCAAAAATCCTCTTACAATGCTTGGTACTACTTTTCTACCAGGAAGAATAAGTTTTGAAGATGAATAAGAAGAACAACAGTCTCTATACAGTAAGAAGAACCCTGATCTTTTGTGGACTAAATCTAAAACTCTGACTCTCAATTCCAGATTTGGTAAAAATAAGGGTGATATTGGTGATTCTCAAGCTAAGGTCTACAGGGGTGAAACAAACACTTTCAGATATCCTTTTTCTTTGAAGAACAAGCCTGATGAAGAATTATCACAAGATCATTTGGACAAACTTATTGCTGTTCAAATTGTAAAAGATATCTTTGATTGTGCTGTTCCAAAAGAGAAGCTGCTGTATTTTATTGAAGATGGAAGAATAATGAAGATAGTTGAAGAAGATCTAATCCATAAGTCATCTGAGGAACTTGAATATGTTCTCTACTTGTTGAATGATGAGAATGTAGTTACTGCTAAGTGGGTGGAGATTTTGGAGGGAGTTATTGAGGAGAAGAAGAAGAATGAAAGGCTATTAATGTTAAACTCTAAGGAGTATATACCAGGATACATGCTTGAAGATGGTACTGAGAAAGAAATGGCTAAAGGGGATGCTAAGGTTAAAATGGTGTTAGGAATTCCTACACTTATACTAAACCCTGATGAAAAGTAAGCTTGTTGCTTTCCACTGGATAACAGAATGGAAAGAACTTCAGTTTACAACTTGAGAGCTGAAATATTCCAGATTGATGAGTCCAGTGACCAGATGAAAGAATTAAAAGAGAAACTGGTGGAATTATTAAAAATGGCTGAAAAGAAGTTGCTGGATAAATTTCTATCCGAAGATTTTTCTTACAAAAGAATATAACTCAAGAGGGAAAACTCAAACTCTGGTACATTTGTCTCTATGGTTTCTGACATCATAAATTGAATTTATATTTTACTGAATAAAGCATAAATTGGGGGAGATTGTTAGAAATGCAAACACTGATGTTGTCAGAGGATATCACAAACAGAGTTTATTGAAGAACAGAGTTTATGCTGACGTCATCAGAGTTTAGAAGCTGTCAAATAGAGTTTACTCAGACAGAGTTTAATCAAGACAGAGTTTAAGCAAATCAGAGTATAAGTCAATCAAAGATTATAAACCGATAGAGATTATGAAGACCAGAGTTTGTCAAAGAAGGAAACATATAAATCAGAGATTGATTAGGATAAAGATGGAAGTGTCTTATTGTAATCCAATTACCTTTCTGAAATCTATCATTAATCAATATCCTTGTTATATTTGATTTTGTAACTGTGTACTATATAAACACAGAATTAGGTTAACATCGAAAAAAGTTCAAGATATATCATTTTCATAACTTAGCAGCTCTTAAAAACATTGATTTTCTTGAGAGAGTTTTGTATTCATTCAAGTAAAGTTAATAAAAAACAGTTCATCTTTTATATACATGTGTTCTTAGTCGATTGATATGAAACTAATATATTTAACCCTCTTTTATAATAATTTATTATCTGGGCAATATTATGTATTTGTTAGACTTGTTCATATATACTTATATTTTATAAAAATAGTAATAATAAATAATTATAAGTTATGTTTTAATAATATAAATTAAAAAATTTATTACAATTAAATTGTATCATAAAAAAGAAAAAGAAGTTATATCTATTTAGTAAAAGAATTAAATATTTAATATAAAATATAATAAGGATAAGTCGGTAAAGTACATGAAAATGGTGTGTAAGAATGAATTTTGAATGTGAACATGAAATATGCCTTGTTAGATGCATTGGAATTTGGAGGAAGTTTGGAGGATAAAATTTATTGTTTTTATCTGCCTAAAAAATGGTCATGTTGTTCATTTATCTAACATGAACGAGTGAATCATACATTTTTATTTTGATAATTTGTTTACGAGATACTTGAGGGGAAAGCCCATGAAAAATACTTGTGTTGCGTACGTACTATAAGATTCAAGCTAACTTAAGAAAAATTGAAGCAAAGTGAAAATTACAAAACCTTTAAGTAATAGTCAGTGTGAAATGGGAATGTTGTTTTCGGCCTAATGAATTCGAACGATTTTTTTTTGTTGCTAAATGATATATCATATTTCATTTGTTTATATATATATTTATTACTATTCAATATTACTTTTAATTGAAAAGATTATAAAAGTTTAAGTTACATGTATACAAGTTAATCTGGCAAAAAGTTACGGTTATAAAAAAGAAATAAATATAATTATATGAATTAATATATTTAAGTTAGAATCTGAATAGAGTTGTAGATAGTCTACATAAATTTTCGATACCCCTTAATTGAAAACCATAAATTTATAATTGTTTTGAATTTGTAGTATGTTTTGTGGGTTTTGATCAATGCGCTTGTGTTTAGGTAAAATTTAAGCCACTGTTTAATATATAATTTTTTTGTTTTAAATTTGATAGGAGTTTGCAAGTTATATCATTACAACTGATTCTTAAAAATGTTAAAAGTATAGCCCTAGTAAGTGTCATTCCATTTATTAGTGAATTCTTGTTCAAGTAGTGAGCAGTTGTTAGAGGTTAAATGTCAATGTACAAAAATATTGACACACGATTGATTAATAAGGGATTATCTCAAAATAATAGGGATGGATGATATATCTGTCCTACCCGACTTGGATTCATTTTTGCATCCAACACGTTAAAATTTAGAGATTTTATTAGCTTTGGGGGAAAGAAACGTGAAAATATTTATATAAATTTACAAATATCATCGACGATCCATCTTGAGTCATCCTAAATTAAAGTATACTAGCTTATATATTAATAAATTATATATTAATTATTTTATATAATTTAAATATTTCATTTAATATGATAATTTATTTTAGTATTAGGTTTTTTTACATTTTTCTATACAATGATATTTATATATTAATATTAATAAAATTTAATGATAAGTCATAATTTTAAATAAATAAAAGAGTTTGAATGGTGATAAAATTGAGTTTAATGTGAGTAAACTATATTTAAAAAATTATAGGATAAATAGGATTCTTAAATTAGAAAATATAGAATATAATTTAAATATAATATATGATAGAATTGTATGTATGATATATTGATATTTCTTTTCTAAAATTAGAGTATATTAAAATTGGGTGGTTAGGATCGTTTTCATGGTTCATGTAAAATTGGACGATTATAATTTTTTTTATAATTTATATAGGTAAGATGAAAAAATTCTGTTATTTGACTATAATAATATAGTATAGATATATTAATATTCATAAAATTTAATGATATATTAAATAAAAATTATAGGATAAGTATGATTTTTAAAATAGAAAATATAGAATATAATTTAAATATAATATAATATTATCTATGAAGAAGAGTTGTATAAAAGAATGACTATTTGAGATAGAGTTGTATGTATGATATATATCATTTCCAAAATTAGATTTTATTAAAATTGAATCGTTATGATCGTTTTTATGATTCACCTAAAATTGGACCGTTAAAATCTTTTTTATGGTTCACCTTTCAAAAAAAAGTTTTTTTGTTTGGTTATTATAATATAACAAGCTTATAACCCGTACTTCGCACAGGATTACTAATATTTAATATAAAATTTTATGTTAATATTATATATTCTCTTATTTTATATAAATCTATTCTATTTAATATAAATATATTATAATTTACACTCGTGTTATAATAAGTATATAATTGAGTTTAAAAAATAAAATTTTAGGTAATATAGATTTTTAAAATAGAAAATATAGAATAGAATATAATATTATCCGTGAGGAGTTGTATAAAAGGAGGACTATCATGATAAAATTGTATTATAATATATATATTTTCTAAAATTAAATTTTATTAAAATTGAATAGTTAGAATCGTTTTTATGGTTCACCTAAATTGAATGGATCGACTACTTTGGTTATAGTATAGATAGTATAGATTCCCCCATCAATTTTCAATATCTAATAAAATTATCAAGACTCAATGACTCAATATCAATTTTCATAGCATGTATATGTATATTCTCAATTTGTATTCTAACTTGTTTCCCCCCGGGAAACAGGCTCAATGACTCGACGTTGATCCTCATATCTTAATACATGCAGATGTAACCCTCATATTTTTTCTTCTATCTATTAAATTTACTACTTTTCTGCAATTGTTGTACGTACCCAAGTCCCAACTACATTGAAGTAGTTATTAGGAACTAGGAATGTTTAATATCTAGCTAGTCATTTGTAACTGTGTCGACGCCTACAGTTTCTTTTGCGTTGGCTGTTCATTTGTTGGTAAAATTGCTTAATAAACCGATCGACTTTGGCATCAATCATTATATCCGCCACACAATTTGTTAGTATTGGTGTCCTAGAAACAATACTTTTAATGTTTTATTGAAAATAATTAAGAATTACGTTTTATGTGATTATTTAATTAATATTTATTATATTTNAGATTGTTAGTATTGGTGTCCTAGAGACAATACTTTTATGTTTTTTTGAAAAATAATTAAGGATTATGTTTTATTTGGTTATTTAATTAATATTTATTATATTTTTATTTACTGCGTTATAAATTGAAAGAATAATAAATGTCCTTGAAATATTAATACGTAATATATATTTTTAAGTATGTGACTTAAAAACGAGATTATATGAATAANTATATATACATAATGATATATAGTATTAGGGTTTAATCATCAGATTTCGTTTTTAGAGAAAAACTCTAGTTGTNGACTAGTATGTTTGTTGACAGATGATCACATCTCATTGATGATAAGTATGGTGATACTAAAGTCAAGAACATAAGTATATGTATTAATACATGACACTGGAAAGACCCGTTGTGAGATTCTACATGTTAATAAGTATCATAAGAAATCTCACTGTGATAATGATGTAATGATCCTCTGACTTGAAATCATTATATTTCTATACGAGAATTAATATACTTTGATTACACTCAAAGTTACCTTTAACCGGGTAATGATAAAGGTGTACATTGGGTATGCTATGAATCGTATGAGGAATATGAATGATAGATATA
>QRFB01000223.1:51879-69718 GCA_008931105.1 Oenanthe javanica | reverse complement strand
CAGCAGAAGCACGAATGTCATACTAGTTCTATGGGTATTAGATACATGAGAGATTGGCTCTAGTACAAGTGGGAGATTGTTAGAATTGATGTCCTAGAGACAATACTTTTAATGTTTTATTGAAAACAATTAAGGATTATGTTTTATGTGATTATTTAATTAATATTTATTATGTCTTTATTTACTGCGTCATAAATTGAAAGAATAATAAATGTCCTTGGAATATTAATACGTAATATATATCTTTAAGTATGTGACTTAAAAATGAGATTATATGAATAGTATTTTATTCCTAAAATTCCCTAGTCAAGTATTATTATTTAAGGACAGTAATAATGCAATAAGACTAGTATGTTTGTTGACAGATGACCACATCTCATTGGTCATAGGTATGGTGATACTAAAGTCAAGAACATAAGTGTATGTATCAATACATGACACTGGAAAGACCCGCCGTGAGATTCTACATGTTAATAAGTGTCATAAGAAATCTCACAGTGATAATGATGTAATGATCCTCTGACTTAAAATTATTATATTTCTATACGAGAATTAATATACTTTGATTATACTCAAAGTTACATTTAACTGGGTAATGATAAAGGTGAACATTGGGTATGCTATGAATCGTATGAGGAATATGAATGATATATATAAGATTTAACCCTCCAATTCTAGGAGTGATATTATTGGCCTCTTGAATGAGTGAGACTATGAAATGCATGGCCATGATCAAATATTGATTTGTTTAAATAGCCTACTCATTGATCAAGGAAACCAAGATTAAACGTTGAAGAGGATGACACTATACATGCCTCGAGTTTGATCTATAATATAAGGTTAAAGGGATTATATTACATGGAACATTATTCACGAAAGGTTTAATTGAATCACCAATTATTATTGTTACTTGGGTAGCAATGATGTATTACTAGATGCCGCTCATTGTTTATAATTTTATTATTAGATAATAAAATTATTGCCAACGTAATAATAACCTAAAGGGTCACACACAAAGAACGTCAAAACGGAGGTTTATTTAAATTACGAATTTAAATATATTATTGTTTATTCGAATTTAATTATTGAAATAATTAAGTGGGACTTGATTAATTATATTAAAATTCGGATTTAATAAATATTATTATTATTCGAATTTAATTATTGAATTAATTAAGTGGGACTTGATTAATTATATTAGAATTCAAATTTAATAATAATAATAACCCAAAGTCATAATGGGTTTTGGAAACCACATGGATTAGGGTTAGGCCCAAAATCTCTCTCTCCCCTATATATACATAATGATGTATAGTATTAGGGTTTAATCATCAGAATTCGTTTTTAGAGAAAAACTCTAACTGCTCAACATCAAGAGAGGCTAGAGAAAGAGAGAGAGAGAGAGGCAAACAATTCGACTAGTACCGACTCAGGTGATCGTAGGACGATCAGGTGTTCGTGTGGACTTCTTTAGAGAGCATATCTTTACACTAAAGGGCTGCTGTGATTCATCTTTTCTGGACCTCCATTAAACAGCATACAGAAAGCTTTGTTAAGGTACATACTTTTTCACCCTAATCATCCAACGTTATACATGGATCCTGCGATTGGATTTCGATTTTTATTGTTTTTACGTTAATTTCATTGCGTTTTCATGCACGAAACCCTTCACAATTCTCAAGCAATATATCATCACTATCTTCCTCGGCATCAATCTCTTCGTTCATTTCTAGATCATGAAGATTGAGAGCTGATTTATATCACCTCATCTTTCTTAAACTCATATCTCGGGGGTTACTATTCAACTTGCTAGAACTCATCATCTTGCCTTTTCTCCCCAGTTTACGAAGATTACCAGATGATACACTATGTTTTCTCCTGCTGCTATCTCTAGCAAGATCACCGAGATCACTAGTCGACACACTATGGCTCATGGTGTAGTGAAAAGGTGATGATAACTTGGATTATTCTGAAGTCTTAACAAACAATTTCAGATTGAAACAATTTAGTGGTTATCCAAACTTTTCAACTGGATAAAATCATAATGCAAGAATAGAGAATGATTATGTATTTTGTGTGATTTCTACAACCCTTTTTTCCATCTCCATGACCAAAACACTTGCAAATATTATATAGGTGTCCAACAGACATGTCTAAAGGCACGAGACATGTTTAAAGGCATGTCCAAAGACATGTCTAAAGGCATGTCCAAAAGACATGTCTAAAGTCATGTCCAAAGACTTATCTAAATGCATATCCAAAAGACATGTTTTTGAGGTCTGCAGTTGTGTCTAAAAGACATGACTTTTTGAAGTCAAATATGAAATTTATGTACAACACTAACCTTCAGACCCCAGCTATGGGCACTGCCCCCGCACCCCCGTTAATACTGAAAATCATAATATACTCAAACAAGCATGCACTCCGCATTTTCCCAACTTGTTCGATGAAATATTATAATCACATTGATCAACTAGTCAATCCAATTACACTAAAATATATCTAACACATGGTGCATGCAACTTCTTGGAGATCATTAGACGATGAAATGTGGCTCATGCTTCCTTCAACTTCTTGGAGATTATCAGTCAATACCCTGGGGCTCATGGTGTCAGTCGATACACTAGGGCTCATGGTGCCCAATGAGCCCGTATTCTCTAATTCTTGGAGATTATTAGCCGAGGCATATTTGCTCATTGTGATACATGAAGTAATACTTGATAAAGGGGAACTTTGAGTCGAATCACTATTGGCATGATGCGGAGGCGATGGAGATGGAGATTGACTGGCCTGCATATGCAAAGGCTGCATCGATCCTACGAGTTTCTTTCAATCCTCTGTATTGTTCCCATTATTGTTCTTGTTACCATTTATTTTGTCATCATTATCTTTGCCTTTAACCGATTTTTCGTTTTTCTTTGCTTTCTCATTTAGGGTGCTACTTAGCATACCCAATGCTGCATTAAACAGGGTGAATCGTTGCTTCCTTTTAGCATGTTTTTGATCATCTATAAAACAGGAGGGTCCGGTGAGACCAGAGACATATTGGTTTTTGTCGTCCATATATGAGGAAGATATGCGTTAAGAATGCGACTTAAATTTCGGTATAATATCCTAATTAAACCTAGCCCGCCCTGCAAGAATGCAGGGTGAGAAGATTAAATTTGCTTCTAGGAATTTTTGTTTTTTGACTGTACAACTATTTATACGGGTTAAATCTCAAAGTGTTCACTGAAGTGAGAGGCTTGTATCAGATTAGTCACTCTAGTTATTGACATCTCATTTGTACCATTATAGTTGACAGTAATGACAAAGACGTTGGTTTGATTGTGTTGACCTAACAGAAACTGATGTGGCTTAATGTGAAACAAACGGGGAGACAGGTTGGAGATGACATGGCGTCCAAATAAGTTACGTGATCTACACGCACATACCGAATGTCTTATTTCAGGTTGGAGGTGACATGACTCTGTACATGTAATGAGCAGGATATAAAACAAATACCTGAACGTGTAATGAAATTAATTTATTTTTAATTTTAAAATCTTAATTTCTTTTTTTGTCATGATTTTATTTATTTTTTAATCTGTAAATAAATTAAATCTTCTTACAAATTAAAATAAATTCTCAATATTTCTTTTTATTTATATAGGTGAAATTGTATTTAAAAAAATAAATTGTTTTTAGAAATCTCTTTTTTTTTTCATTTTAAATATATATATAAATCAATATTTTCAATTAGCAAAAAAAAATGAATTTACATTTCAATTGATTCTTTTAAAATTTATCAAAAGAATTTAATTTTTCTTGTAAATACTAAATAAATATAGTTATTGTTTGGCACATCACACGTACTAGACCAAGCAAAACATTGACCTCAAATGTATGGTAAGTAATTTGTCTTTCATTTTAAAAGCTTAACTTTTTTTTAATTTGTTTATAATCTAAAAAAAATAAATTATTTTATAAAATATTTATTTAAATAATTTAATTTATATTTCAATCAATTCTTTTAATTTATTTCAAAAGTTTCACAATCATAAACTGTCAATATGTGGTATAATTTTTTTAACTTTTTCTTTAGTTAAAAAATCTTGATTTATACATAAATTTAAAAAAAAAGTGAGATTTATAAAATAATATTCATTTTATGTCTTATTTCGTTGAAGACAGAAACTTATGTCTTATGTCTTATTTTGTTTTATATCCTGGCTCGTTACATGTACAGAGTCATGTCACCTCCAACCTGAAATAAGACATTCGGTATGTGCGTGTAGATCACGTAACTTATTTGGACGCCATGTCACCTCCAACCTGTTTCTCCGTTTGTCTCACGTTAAGTCACATCATTTTCTGTTAGGTCAACACAGTCAAACTAATGTCTTTGTCATTACTGTCAATTATAATAGTACAAATGAGATACCAATAACTAGAGTGACTAATCTGATACCAGTTTCTCACTTTAGTGAGCACTTTGAGATTTAACCCCTGTTAGGAGTTGAGTTTTTGCCATGAGGTACTCCTTAATGTATTTGAGGGGCAAAATGGGCAACTCAAACACTTGATAATGAACCAATATTCTAACTGGTGACGAGGCGAACATGTAGGAAACTTTTAATGGTACTATTAGTTGCTGTTATATTTTTCGTACCATGAAGACTAACTCTGAGACTCCGAGTCCATTTCATGCCACGAAATTTTCAAACTATAAAATAAATTATTCTATTGATGTAAGAATCGCTAAGGCTTGGCATAATTTAGGCGATATTCGGAAGTTAGAGATATGGTAAATTAGAGGTTTAAGGCAAGCTAGAGTTTGACCAAACGAAATCTCTAGTATAAGTGTTTGGTAGTTAGCTGTTTGAAACAGAGTTTTGGATACAATCCCCTAATTTTGAAAAAACTAGTTTTATGAGGTTTTTAAATTAGATGATTGTGACGTGTCTAGTTAAAACAAAAATAGCTAATTCAAATAGTTAGTTATCAAACACTTTATTCAAAACAGCTAATTCAATTATTTAGTAAAAACTGTTATTCAAATCAGTTAGTCAAAACAGCTAATTCAATCCGTTTCAACTAACAGCTAACCGCTGATTGTCAAATATAGCCTTAAAGAAGTTGCCCATTTATTGTGTTTCGTATTTTTATTCTCAAATATATTTTGATGAAAAACTTTTTCTAGAAACACTTTAAGTAAATAATTGTTTTAAATTATTCACTTTTAATCATTTTATCATGTGATTAGATAACTAAAGTAACAAGAGTTTATCTTTTATAATCACAAGTGTTGTGTTCGATTATCACTTATCCCGAAATTTGTTAGAACAGAAGATCAACAAAACAAGATCATTTTGTTCCATTTTAAGTTGAATTCGAATATTTATGTTTGGAAATTTAAATAAGAAATAAATAATTTAACATACGATACTTTATTGTATCAATATATACACTAATAATAATATAATTTAAATTTGAGAATTTATTTTGCATTTAAGAACAAGTCGAAGGAAATTTATTTTTCGTGATCCGATTTGTTTGGAAAAAAAACCGATTTTAATCTGTTAATTAATGACCATTGCGTATAAAAATGCATAAAATGTTTGGATTCGAAAATGGTCCGGTCTGAAAAAGATCAAATTTAGTGCTTTTAATATTAATATCTGACCTAAACATTTTTATACCCAGGTTGTGTGAAGCCCATTGTAATATATTGGGCGTCNTATTGGGCCTGCACCCAGTTAGTGTTCACTGGCAACAACTACTTTCCCAAACCAACACTTTGAGTTTGCATATCATCTTCTTAAGCTTCAGATGCAGCTTTGCCTCCCATTTCTCCTCTCTTCAAATCAACTACTATATAATCATAATAAATTTATCAATTCTCGAATTTAAATGAACAAAACTGGAATAAAAATCACACCTTTACCATCATATGAAGAATCTTGAAATGGGTTCAGAACCAAATTCATCATCATCAATTTCATCTTCTTTATCTTCATCTTCATCGACACTGGCGCAGACCCCAGTTGCGTGTAGCAGTGGAAAAAGAAGTAGAGATCCAGAAGATGAGGTTTATATAGACAATCTTAACTCTCACAAGCGTTACCTTAGTGAGGTTACTCTCCTTTCACCTTTTATTTCCTTATAATCTTATATTTGTTTGTGTGTATATATAAAGATTGAGTCTTGTCATTAGTTATTGAAGTTATGTGACATTTTTGGTGTGTTATGGTTACTATAGTTTAGGTTCTATTTAGTATGCTGTAGAATTATTGTTCTGTTTACTGCATTGGGCTTTTTTATCACATTTTTCTCGTCTTCTGATATATTTGTATTACTTGAAATTGTTCTTATCGGGTTTTTCGTTTCTTTCGAATATTGAGATACAATGTGCTACTCTGTTTGTTCCAACAAAATGATATATTTGTGTATAAAGTTCAAGTCTTTTCTTTTGTTAGGGAAGTTACATGACATTTTTTGTGCAGGATGAATGATTTAGGTTCTATTGAGTACACTGTCTAGATAATTTTCTGATTAGGGCATTGCGGTTTTGGTACTCTATTGGATTTTTTGTTCCAATTCATTAATATTGCTTGGAATTGTTCTCATGGGGTTTTTCATTTCTTTTGAATGCTGAATTTATGGTACTCTATTTGTTCAAACAAAAAGATTTCATTTTTGAGTTAACATTTAAAGCGTCAAACTTGGCTCCATAGTTGTTGCACTTGAAAAGCAAAACGAAGGCCAAGAGGCTTCGAAGAGCATGCGTGATGCAAAACACGTGCTTCATCAAAGAGAAGCTCATCTGATGAAAATAAATCAATAAATAATATATGTTAACACAAGTCAAAGTAAATAATATCGTGACAAACAAATTCAAGTACAGCGTAGATGGTAAATTTCTATTGAATCTATTGATAATGAAGATAATTCAAATTTTATTGATATATATTTGTCTTTATTCGTCAAACATTTTCATCTTCTTGGTGATTCCGAAATTCTCTCTCATAGTTGATACGTCTTGCTTTTTGCTAAATAATAAAGTCAGAATTTGTTAAATAATATGTCTTACTTTCTGAGCCATGGTCTTGATTGCCTTGTATTATTTGGTACAAAAATTGTGATTTAATTATTTAGATTACTACCACCAAGTACATAAATGCTTTTGCTAAAATTCTATAATTCACATCAATTTCATAGCTTGTGGGGTCTAACCGGCTTTCAACTATGGGTAGAGATGGGATGAGATTCAATAGATGAATCAACACCCCCAGAANACTCTATTGGATTTTTTGTTCCAATTCATTAATATTGCTTGGAATTGTTCTTATGGGGTTTTTCAACATTCAAAAGAAATGAAAAACCCCCAGACGATGAAAGAATTATCGTACACCCCAAAAGATAGATTGTTACAACCCATACCTACGCTTTGTTATGGAAATAGAACTTTTGGGTGGAGCAGAGGGAATTTATCTTTTATATACATTGCAAAGTGTGTGGTGATGGCTTAAAACATGATTACATAGTGCATGTCATGCAGTGCTATGNCATAGTGCATGTCATGCCGTGCTATAGTCTATATACTAATAAAATAGAAGTCCTTGGTGAACAATGGATTCTCTTTCTGCAGATGAGACCCTTTTTTTGAATTTGTACTTTATCGGGCCTAATCCAATTGTTGAGGTTAATAAGTTGTACAAATTTTGGATGAGGTGATGCTGAGTATCCTTGGTTCTATTTTATTACATTATGAATATGAAACTCTGTTTGTGACTTAAGTTACTCATTTTCTGAATTCATTTATGTTGCAGATAATGGCTTCAAGCTTGAATGGGCTGACTGTTGGAGACTCCCTACCAGACACTCTCATGGATTCTCCTGCAAGGTCTGAGAACATGCTCTACCTTGATGATTAAATTATTTATTTGATTTTCATAAAGAATTAAGTTGTCTTTTAAGGTTTATTTAATTTTTTCTAAAAGCTGTATCCACCAAACCCTCCTCATAAAATATTTTTTCCGAATCCGTGTATACCCGCACCTCTGCACCCATGTCTTAACTTCTTAAAGGGACGCAATGTGATGGATCACAACCTATAAAAAAGAGAATTTTTTTTATATATCAATACAATAAATTCTGAAAACAAACGTTTCTTATTATTAATCAACTACCATGCTTAATTATATATATCTCCCTCCGTCCATTTTTAAATGTCATTTTGGACAAAAATTCAGTCAAATTGGATAACTTTTGTCCGCAATTGTACATTTGTCTATTAATGTTTTGATATTCTTAAATCTTGTAAATGATAGTGTATGAGATATAATTTCACATTTATATAAATTATCACTCAATACTTACAAAATATTCCCTCCGTCCCATTTTAACTGACTTATTTGACTTTTACACACATATTAAGAAAAAGTAAATTTTATTTCTACTTTAACTATAATACCCTTGTAATTGCATTAATGTATAGGCATAAAAGAGGAGTTTTTGCCTTGAATAATACAAATAGTATATTACCCATGTATAATTAATAGGGGTATGAGTGGAACTTAAGTCTATATTAAAGGAAAGGAGACAGATTTTTGGGACAAACTAAAATATAAACTCAGCCAAATAAAATGGGACAAAGGGAGTACAAGAAAATTTTAGTGTCAAAATTTGGTCAATTTAACCAAATGTTTGTCCAAAAGGACACTTAAATAGGGAGGAAGTAGAAATAAACTCTGTTTGTTACTTTACTACCATACCTAAAATATTCTTTATAATCTACTTATCTAAATTGAACTTTGTAACAAATTACATTTAACTTTATTCTTAAGTGAAAACATAAATACAAATTAATCTTATAATTCCTTGCTCTGCATGACTGCATCACATAGCTGTTCTAAGGGCAAAGAAACATAAGAAACAACTACAAATGGGGTTTGCAAGACA
Organism: Oenanthe javanica; assembly: GCA_008931105.1. Taxonomy (NCBI): domain Eukaryota; kingdom Viridiplantae; phylum Streptophyta; class Magnoliopsida; order Apiales; family Apiaceae; genus Oenanthe; species Oenanthe javanica. The sequence goes on along the minus strand of QRFB01000223.1, from coordinate 60,775 downwards.
AGTCTCTATGCATCTTTAGTTACATATGAATCAATTACTTAACAAATGCAAGAGGCAAAGGTCAAGTTTTCATTTACTTACGTTTGCAGCTAGAAATATATGACTGTATCAATACAAACGTTAAAATTCTTTTAGTTTCTTTGCTGACTTGTAAGGTTGTAGCAAATGCGTTTGCAGTTAGCATCTTTTAGTCCCCTTCTTGACCTGTGCCTTTTTAATAATTGATTTGGGAACTGCACGGTAACCTACCTAGACCATTTGGCAAATCTGAATCATATAATTATATTTGCTGAATGGTTAATAATTTCTAAAGAAGTTTGATTTCTGAATTGTTAATATGAATGTGAAAGAGTTATTTTGCAAATTTAAATCATATGTTCCAAATATATGGAAGGTTTGACCTTTTTAAGAAATAACGTATATAAGATGTTTAAATTTAATATAATTTGACAAATTTTTTATTCAACCTATCCAATATAAAAATATTTCATTATTACATAATTGAAAAGTTATAGAAAATAATCATGCAAGACTATCTTTTAATATAATGTACAAAAAAAAAGCAATTTGTAAACACCTTTATATGTATTAAAACAAAAATTACATAACTAAAAGGACATTAATGATAATATCGAAGAACATAAATTTCACTCGTATATTACTACTAAACATGTAACAATAATACTAATAATAAATATAACTCCATAAATATTGCTATATAAATTGTAATAATGTAATTGGGAAAATTCAACAAAACCATATTGATGAAGATGTAATTATATGATTGGCAATTTAAATGATCAGAAATAAGAAGAAAAGAACATGTAGTAGTATAAAAACAACAAAACTTATATAGATGGTAATGGTAATATCTATGCTTATCAATGGTTTATCCAATTTTTTGTATTTGAATGGTCCAGTTGATTCTGACTTCATTGACAAAATAAAAATATCAAACACACAATCTTAATCGTCGTATTCCCTTTCTTTCGCTTCAATTCAACTCACTCGCTTGTTATCATATGGTCCTTTTTTTATTAGTTGTCACTGATCCTGCATGTAACAAAACGGTTGTGGATTTTAAATGAGTTGGCAGCTGGGTAATACACAATTGCATATTAGGATAAAGTGGAAAAGGTGGTTGGTTTGTGTGTATTTTTTGTTTAATTTTTTAAGCGTTGTACAATGAACAGATATGTTGATGATAAGATAACTACTCTATGTAGAGTTATGTCCCATTAAATCACTATTTTAGCAAGGTGGGAAAAAAATCTTGTCATTGATCATTATTTGAATAAACAATGAAACTTAGTGACAGCTATGCTTTAATTGGTGGTAGCGAGAGGAAGATATCAGTTTCTTTTAAAACTCATTGGTTTTAGTTCCATTTATCGAACTTTGTTTTGTTTTTTGATGTTATTCAAGGATAATGTTGTAACTAGTTAGGCTAGCTTAATGTCATAAGCTGTGACACTGTTAGAATCTCCTTTTTTCCTTCATGTTAATTGTGGTTATATTATCGCTTATATCTACTCATATTAATCTATTTGAAAACTTCTATGGTTTCAGAAATGAGATGCCTTTACAGTATTCACCAATGTCAGAAGACTCAGATGACTGCCAGTATTATGAGAGTCCAGTTAACACATGTTCATCCCAACCAGACAGTGTACCCACTAGTCCAGTTTCTCCTTACAGGTACCAAAGATTTCCAGGTGGGTTATCCTCGGGTCCGACTACCACTTCCTACCCTTTGCACAATTGTAATCTCCCTGTAACATGTCCCCAACCTCGTCAACGGGGCTCAGACTCTGAGGGTAGATTCCCCTCGTCACCAAGTGACATATGCCACTCAGCTGACCTTAGGAGGGCTTCACTTACGCGGTCTGTGCAGATAAGGACACAGTCTCCAGGCCCGTCTCTTTTAGAAATGTCATTCAGTCCAGGTCAAGAACCTGGGCATAATATAGAAGCCCAGGAGCGGCCATGTTCCTATATTAAGTCACTAGTTGATGAGAGGGAAGATCATATTGTAGAAGGATGCCCTACATCACCTATATCAGAGCTTGAAACTCGGGAAAAACCTTGCAGGGTCCTAAATATGAATTTGAAAGGCGATGAAGCTGCATATCGATACATTCAAGGAAATAGGTTCGTTGGTCTATGTTCCAGTTGGAAGATCTTTCATTGTGGAATTTAATTTCCTTGAGAAGGTTTCCCAACATGTAGCTCTTCCGGTATGTGTATAGCGAAATACATAGACAGCCAATATCTTTACAAGGAGTATTGATTTCTATGTAAAACGTAGGCATGCATTTGGAAACAATATAGAATAATTTTCTAGCTATCCGGGTCTTCCAATTTTCGATACAAAGTTCATAAAAAGATTATAAAATATAGAAATGCATGTATGATTGTAAATTTTATTAAAAATTTGTTTAGATAAATAGATAATACTTTCGGATATGTTTAAGCATGAATAAGGTAGAAAAGCTAAGCCTGGCTCCATAATCTAACGTTTGCGGTGGCTTGTAGAATCCAGATCCAAGTGGGAGTTGAGTTGAATGCGAGATACTCATGTCTGATGATGGTTAGACTTCTTTTTTTATCCCAAATGAGTAAATGACACAAGACTTTTGATTGATTACTTTGTTAATTGTATGCTGCTTGTTGAANATTGTATGGTGCTTGTTGAAACAAGTTTCAGGTCTTCCACTTGTTTGGTGGCATTATGTGAGCAGCTTGATGGTATTTAGATCTGGTATAGCCAGTCCTTATCAGCTTTTGTAACTAATCAAACAGGACCCTTCTCGTTTTCCTTAAAGTCGGGGTGACAAATGACAAGTGAATGATAATTGATGTGTACTAGCTCGCCCCTGTTCTGGGAATTATTTATTTATACGAACAATGTGGTTTCTCAATCAAATACTCCATATAATTGAGTAAACCAAAAACANAATACACAATTGCATATTAGGATAAAGTGGAAAAGGTGGTTGGTTTGTGTGTATTTTTTGTTTAATTTTTTAAGCGTTGTACAATGAACAGATATGTTGATGATAAGATAACTACTCTATGTAGAGTTATGTCCCATTAAATCACTATTTTAGCAAGGTGGGAAAAAAATCTTGTCATTGATCATTATTTGAATAAACAATGAAACTTAGCGACAGCTATGCTTTAATTGGTGGTAGCGAGAGGAAGATATCAGTTTCTTGTAAAACTCATTGGTCTTAGTTCCATTTATCGAACTTAGTTTTGTTTTTTGATGTTATTCAAGGATAATGTTGTAACTAGTTAGGCTAGCTTAATGGCATAAGCTGTGACACTGTTAGAATCTCCTTTTTTTTCCTTCTCATTAATTGTGGTTATATTGTGGCCGTTTGAGATTTTTTAAATTTAAAATAAGTTACTTATTTCATATTTTTATTTTACATATTTTTATATTTTTTTTAAAGATAAATATTTATTTTAAATTTTTAAAATCAAATATTATTTTCAAAATAAAAAATAAGTTACTTATTTTCAAAAAAAAATACATATATATTTATTTTTTTCTGAAAAATGACTTATTTCCGGGAAAAAGTGATTGACAAACAAAACGATTATCGCTTATACCCACTAGTCCAGTTTCTCCTTACAGGTACCAAAGATTTCCAGGTGGGTTATCCTCGGGTCCGACTACCACTTCCTACCCTTTGCACAATCTATCTCTCAGACTCTGAGGGTAGATTCCCCTCGTCACCAAGTGACATATGCCACTCAGCTGACCTTAGGAGGGCTGCACTTATGCGGTCTGTGCAGATAAGGACACAGTCTCCAGGCCCGTCTCTTTTAAAAATGTCATTCAGTCCAGGTCAAGAACCTGGGCATAATATAGAAGCCCAGGAGCGGCCATGTTCCTATATTAAGTCACTAGTTGATGAGAGGGAAGATTGCTGGGTTTATTTTTATTAACCTAAACTTATTATAAATAAATTCTTGTTATTTGAATTAGAAGTAGCAGCAGTGACCGAGTCAAGCAGCTTGTGGAATGTTTCTAGGAGGTTAGTGGAATAAGTTTCACGTAGTTGATTAAGTCTAGTAGTTGTTGTTCCTATTTTGTAGCCACCACTTTTGGTGTGCATTTATTTAAATTATTTGTAATCTTTCGGTTATTTATGTTATTCCTTAGAACAATGTCAATATTTGTAGAATGAGAGGTTGAATACAAATATCAAAACTTTTTGTTGTTTTAATATTTGTTCTTGATATTTGAGTGTTAGAGAGAATATTTATAAACAGAAATCAGACTGAAAATAATTTGAACAGAGAGATTTTAAAAATTATTGATAGATTGAGTTTTCTATCAGTGTATATTTTTGTTCAATGTTTCTAGGTTAATAAAAATCTAGCTTCGGTTTTATAAGATTAAAAAATAAATCAACTATTCTTATAAAGTGCTCTAAGGCTGGACAATTGATTCAAGAGATATTTATAATCGATTGATCTTTGTATCAATCGATTGATAAAAGATGATTCATCGATTGATAGATGTTATCAATTGATATATCAGTCGATGGATCTTCACATCAGTTGATGGTCTTCAATGCTTGACTTGGTTTTTTCAGTTGATCTTATATTATATATATATGTGTGTGTGTTGAGAAAAAAGTAAACCTAAGTAAGTTTGTATAATCGTAAATAATGTTCAAGGTGATTGAAGGAGAAACGCATACACACATGTTTGTTGCTGTAAATTGAATCAGATATAATAAACAATAATAAAAATATACCTGAATTTAATTAATTAAAATAAGAAATTACAATATAGTTTTAAGAAATAGGTTAAAAATCAACCAGGTTACAGCCGCCACAGCCCTAACTGTGGTCCGCCGATGATTGAAGTTGACATCTTTTGTGGTTCTCAACCAACGTTATACACATTTTTGCTTTATTTCAATTGCAAGTACACTGGCGCATGTCATAATATAACTGTAGCAGGCTAACAGCCCACGGCAATTCGATAACTTTCTGTTTGTATGAGAAGATATCAACTTATGAAGTAGCTAGGTGCAGTTTCAATGCGAGGGGTGCAAGCCGCGCAATGTAAAGTTGCAAAGTCCAGTTGAGATACTGCATTAAGTGAATCATCAATAATATATCATAAAAATCCAACAAGCATGAGGCCGTTTGGTTCATCTAATAAGCAAATTATAAGTTGAAAATTGTAGCGAAAGACAAACATGATTCATATATCATCCAGTAATCTACTCTAACATAATAAAATTCAAATAGGTAATACTAAACAATGAAATTAATTATTGATATAGACCAAACGTATGTACGTTTTACAGGCATATATAGGACCACTTGAACCCTATAGCTGTGATCAAATATTCAACATGAATTTCCAGAACTTTCTAAATGAACCAATGAAGTGGTGATTTCCAAAAACATTTAACTCGTGTACACCGTTAGCATCCTCCCTACCTTTCCATTCCTTGATTTACTGTTAATTTAGTACATGTTCATATGTATCGGTGCGTGATGTGTTAAAAATACTGCAAGCGCATAGTGGTTAATTGTAGCAATCACAGATCGATCCTCAGAAACTATGAAATTTCCAAATCCTAATAAATAAATGAGGCAGACTAGACAAATAATGTTGAGATGAGATTTGTTTAACCTAATAAGCAAATAAGAACAAATAAATATGGAAAATCTAGGAATCCGAATCCATCAATTAATCACAATTAATATCCAACTTTCCCTAAAAATCAATTCTCTTTCTTCAACAAATAAATATCAATTAACGAGACAAGCATATACTATGAAACTTATTATCTAACAATAACTCATCAAAACTTCATGGAGCAAGCATAGGCTTTGAAAAATAAATTTGGTAACAATAATGTATCAAAATTACTTTGTTAATTAAACAATTAAGCACCAAGAAAAGTTATGAGAATCAAATAATAAGAACAAACAAATACTAAAAATAATCAACTAATTTCACCTTCATCCTAGGACTAGAGAATTAGCTAAACATGCTTGAAGAAGAAAATAAAGAAACTAATATAAGACATGCAAATAACGAATAATCATAAAAAGTGTTTGAGAGATAAAAACTTGTTTGTATTGAAAGAGCAAGAAAATAAAAGTACTCTACTTCTACTCCTAATTATTGAAAATTAAAATTAAAGTTAAGGTTCAAGGTTAAGGTCATGAAATATAAGAGAGGAAACCTATATATATAGGGGAAATAATATAGGTTTTCTATATCGATTACAAATTAAATTCTAAATATTTCCTTCTATTCATTTTTCTTCTCCAACAAGCATTCGATTTTATCTCCTTTTTCTTTGCCTCCAAGTAATCTCCACCTCCTTCCTTGTATTCTCCTTTTTCTGTTACAATTCTGATTTTAATTAATTTTCTACAAAATAAAATAAAAATAATTAATTAACTAATAAAATTATGAAAATAAACATAAAATAGGTATTAAAAATGTACTAAATTATGGACCTATCAAATGCTCCCATACCTATCTTTTGCTCGTCCTCGAGAAAAATCAAAAGAAAAAAAATATTATAAAAGTCCTATGCTCCTTTTCGTAGGTGTGACGGGTAATTTTTTTTTGATTTTTTTTGATTTTTGATTTTTTATAATACTACTAATTCCCTCCCACATACCTAAATCATACATTGTCATCAATGTATGCAAATAAGAGAAAAATGACAAAGTAAAAGGACGAGAATACCTGATAAAAGCATGATGGAGGAAGCAAAATGTACTATTATACAACACACACACACATAGTTACTCCCCCATACCTATACTGGACTATGTGAGACAATCAAGAATAAATTACTAACCAACACCACATCGAGGAAAAACTTCTTTCATTGTAGAGTAAGCACACTGTTGAAACACATTCTCAAGAACAACATTATCCACTAGAAATATACGATCTCGCAACAAGATAAAACTCATATCACTAACATAATCCATAAACCAATTAGACGCTTCTTTAAATTGTTTAAGCAGATTGATTACTTGATATTTGTGATCATGGACTAAGTCATTAGAAATAAAAGCATGATGAGTTTCATTGAAACCTATAAAGGACTGACCAAAAGTGGATATAAATGGTTTTGAATCAAGTGGGGGTGACTCACCTATAGAAGTCTTAACAACGGTCCTAGGCTCAAAGGAGATATCATCTAATTGAGTTTCATGTTTAGAACAAATGATATTCAATTCATCTAACATCTCATCAGAAGTGAAATCTTGATATAGCTCATGAAGTTCTCTATTACTCTCGTACTCTAACACAACATCATGTTCAAGAAAAGACTCAATCAAACTATTCTCAAAATTCGACCAAGACACAACGTCAGCAATGAAATTAACTCCAACAGGTTGGTCATAAAGATCATTGGATTGACTTCCCATATTAAAGATGTTAAGATCTAGAGTCATGTTCCCAAAAGTGAGTTTCATCAAACCATTCCTACAGTTAATCAAAGCATTGGAAGTAGCAAGAAAAGGTCTTCCTAAAATGATATGAATTTGATTTTTAAATTTTTTGACAGGTTAAGTTTCGAGAACAATAAATTCCACGGGAAAGACAAAATCATCAACCTTAATTAACACATCTTCCACTATGCCCTTATGAGTTTTGATAGAATGATCAGCTAACTGAAGAGTGACATTAGTCTTTTTAAGCTCACCTAAACCCAAAATTTGATAGACAGATAATGGAAGAAGATTCACACTAGCTCCTAGATCAAGTAAAGCTTTGTCAATGAAAGTATCACCTATGACACAAGAGATTGTAGGACGACCAGGATCCTTATACTTCACAGGGATTTGATGCGATATGATAGAACTAACAAGAGACGTTAGGAAAGCTTTCTTAGGAACATGAGTGGTTCTTTTATGAGTACACAAATCTTTTAGACACTTCGCATAAGAGGGAATTTGTTGAATTGCATCTAAAAGAGGAATGTTGATCTTGAATTGTTTAAAGACTTCCAAAATCTTATCTAACTGAGGAGATTATTTGTTTGAAGTGAGTCTTTGAGGAAATGGGGCTTTTGGTTTGAAGACTTTTTCAGAGATGAGTTTTGAAGGTGGTTCACCAGATTTGAAAGGTTCACTAGATTGCACTACTACTTCAGAATTCTTAGGAAACAAGGATTGGTCAAGACTAGGATTTAAGAGTAAAGGATTTGGTTCAGAAGTGAGTTTTTCTTCCTCTTGAGTATTGAGACTAGCATGATTGTTGAATTGATTACCAGACCTAAGAGATATGATGGAATTCATATTTTCAGGAGCTTTTTGGTTTTGATGAAATTTAGGATTAACCTCAGGTTGACTAGGAAATCGGTTTTTCTCTCTCTCACTGATTGTGTTGGCTAACTGACTGATTTGGACCTCTAGTTTAGATATGGCTTGAGTATTGGAATTTAGTAACTGCCTATCTTGGGTCATAGTTTGCATGAAAGCCTGTTGAGATTGAGTTATATTAGCTTGGGATTTCAATAACGCCTCAATACTCTTTTCCAAGAAATTCATTTTCTTATCAGTTTCATTAAAACCAGGAGGATTCGAAGGAATTGAAACAGAAGTTGGATATGGGTCAAAGTTTTGAGCAGGAAATGAGTTGGGATTTTGAGTTAGATATGGACCAGGATTGGAATTTTGAAAAGCAGGTTGAGAATTTTGGTTATACTGATTGTATTGACCTTGGTTCCATGAGAAATTTGTGTGATTTTTCCAACTAGGGTTGTATGTGGGTGAAAAGGGATCATTCATAACTCTCGCTTGAAACATGGCATTAGCTTGTTGAATTTCAGGAAAATTTTCTATCACATGATTAGATGAGTTACAGTTTGCACAGACAAACGCT